>JAATLQ010021557.1:9168-25397 GCA_013421005.1 Heliconius erato x Heliconius himera
TGGGTCCTAAAGTAATTCATTATCCCCGCCTTATCGACCCTTTCCCGACAAAGCGTAAACGACTCTATGCAAAAATCTTAAATCGCGCATATTAATGTCGCTCGCTATAAAGCCGTTCATTTTCTAATGTTTTTCGTTTACTAGCTATTTCATTTACATATAACAAAATTCATTATTCGTTACGGTGCTCTATTCTTATGTAAATATATTTTAATCTCATGGAACGACTGTCGTATGATCTATATATATAAAAGGACTTGTGCTGACTGACTGAGGTAAGACGCACGCAGAGCCGTAACCGCTGATGGTAGAGACGTGAAATTTGGGCAGATGTTTATTTTCATATTCTGGACATCCACTAAGAAGGGAATTTGAAAAATTTTAACCCTAAAGGAATGAAATAGGGGTTGAAAGTTTGTATGGAAAAAAATTTTAATCTGTACCGATTTTTATAAAATTTGAAATTCAGACTTTTAAAAATATTTAATTGAACATGTGTTTCATGGTTTTTAAGAATTCACCCCCTAAAGGTTCAAATAAGGGGTTGTAAGTTTTTATGGAAAAATCTTCAAATTGCCATCGATTTTTATAAAAATTTAAATTCAGAGTGTTAAAAATATTTTATTGAACACGTGTTTCGTGGTTTTTTTAGAATTCACTCCTAATAAGCGGGCGAAGCCGCGCGCGCCCTCTAGTTAATGATAATTATTTCTTGATAATGACCTAAGTACCTTGAATATATAACGAATTTTTATCTAAGATTTTTAATTTCTTTTCCTTTTTTATTTCAGGAGTACCTTGGTTAGCAACTCGTTAACCAAGAGCGGACAATAATAAACCTCGTTTTATGGGTTTATATTCACTGAAAAGATGTATATTTAAAAAGTACATCAGACAAATATTTGCTGTTTACACGAACTACAAGTATTGTCGTTTATAGACGGCGGCCGTAGCTATAAAGGTGAGAGGTATATGTAAGTACCTTGTTGTCATCTATACCTCCATTTTACACGAGAGTTCATAAGTCACTTAACCTTTGTTAATTATGATAAGGAGATTAGACCGATGAGGATTTACAGTAAGAGTATTAAACGGATAAATAGTAGGCATGTTAATTATATACATTTGATATGATATTCATACATGACATATCCTACTTTTTATATTGTAATGTAATTACACACATAAGTTATTCTATTTATTCAATATTTTTAACATTTTGAAAGTGTTATGCCACACTTAGGAAAGAAAAATACTTATTTTGAAAACGTATAATTTTTTTTAACGTAGCGGGACTCGAATCCGCGCCTCCTGGATACTTACTTACCAGGCTGTCTGATCACTAAACCATACGTTCTCATCAAGCTACGTCTAAATTTTTATACGCTTGTTACAACTATATTTATATTTCCATTTCTTCGCTCTGGTGACGAGGCAAAGCGCGGCATTGAGTTAGCGGCAGAAAGCGGGGAACGAAGTTTTTAACACTAGCGTGTTAGCGTGAAGCTGATTTTTTTCGTGTTTGTTAAAATGTAAAAAATCATATTAATACTTACATATTATTATCGTTCATTAATTAATTATTCTCGAAAATTTATATAAGAAACAGTTATTTTGTACTGCTTGTGATATAGCATTAATTATATTAGATAACTATCTAAAACTTTTTTTGAAACCGGCCCTAAAAATTTCAATTCCTGGCGCGAAAACCATACTCTCAAACTGTCCAGTTTACCGTCCCACACTTGTGCACTGCATCACGACTGGCCTCATTCGTAATTTATAATTTATTTATATTAATTAAGTTAGTTGATTCCAATAATTTTATCGACATTCAAAGCAATCAGACAACACACCTTCTTTGTTCTAATGTGATACGTATTTCAGGTATTAACTAAGGTGACAATGTCTCTTGTTAGTTCTACGTTATCAGACGATCTGTTGAACGATCCCAACTTATTTACGGTTGAAGAAACTTACTAAGCACGCTCCTATTTACTTATTGCTCGGCATTGTACTCTGAGCTTTACTTTGTTTGTATTTAGCCGACTATCAGCTTAGGTTGCCGAAACCTGAAACCAGGGGAATATGGTTTGTTGTTGTTTGTGTTGATTCTATTAGGTACATCCGCGAGTTAACACGAGAATTTATAAAATTCCACATAATGTCGGAAGTAACTGTTAACTGTCTGTTATTTAAGGGATATTTATTAGCAGTTGAGCTGAAGTATATAAATATTTTTTTAGACGTTTGGTTAATTTGACTTAGTCAGCCTAAGTAAAGTAAGCAAATTTTTTTTTTATTTTATTTTAATTTGGTATAAACTAAATTATAAATAGTTTAAATTAAAATCAATTCATAAATATAACAATAATGTAATTATAATGTATAACTTTTATTTGTTAACTTCAAGATGGTGGATGGTTAATAATAGAGAATAGAGAGAATCATTGTTATCACTTAACACAAGAATCTAGAGCTTAGAATTTTAATTTAATTTTCAATTTAATTTTAAATTTAAATTTTAGGTCATTTGTACATACATATGCAATGCGCCTTATGATAGCTAACATTGA
Organism: Heliconius erato x Heliconius himera; assembly: GCA_013421005.1. Taxonomy (NCBI): domain Eukaryota; kingdom Metazoa; phylum Arthropoda; class Insecta; order Lepidoptera; family Nymphalidae; genus Heliconius; species Heliconius erato x Heliconius himera. The sequence continues at coordinate 11,745 of JAATLQ010021557.1, forward strand.
CTGAGTTACATTTAGAACATAATATAAATGTTAGCTGTTGTGTGAAGACAGATGCTGCCGTACTGCACGGTCAGGTTACTCTGTGAGATCACTAAGTAACAAACATTTCTGACAATAGTAATTATTTGTGCCGTCTCTTCGACAATGAGCATTATTTGATGATATGTCACTTTTATTGGAATTAAAACAGGTTCAGACATTCGCATCATTGCTCTGAAACAAAAGAAGAAGAAGCTTAACAGAGTTTAAAAATTATGATAAGAAGTACATAATATAGGTTAGAAGAACGTAATGTTACAAAAATATACACGTATATACGTATATAAAAAACGATTAATTACTGTATCTTTTTAGCATAATATAATTTGTAGCTATTGAAATGAAGATATTATGTAAATAAATCAATAAATACTTAAAGTATTCTACTATCATGATGTTAACTTTCCTTAGATATTAAATAATTAGCTTTATGTATCAATTAAAACTAAAATCAAAAAACACAATCATATTTGAAGATTACAGATTAACGTAATAAAAAATCATATTAACATCATTATATATATCATAGTTGTCAGTGAATTGTGTTTATTAAATAAATAAATATGTTGTTCATGCGCTAGTATTTTAATATTTCCTAAATTTATAATTGTTTGTTTGAAATGACAGCGTTTAAATTCTTTCAAGCTGCAGTTAAATAAAATATGTTTAATTAAATAAAATATGGATGAGAATGATGTAACATAAATATAATAGATATTACTGTATTTTATTAGCATAACATAATTTGTAACTATTGAAATGAACATTTTATGTTAATAAATCAATAAACACTTAACGTGTTCTAGTATCGTGATATTACTTTTCCCTAGAAAATCAAAGCTTCTCGTAGAACAAAATCTTCGGAAATTTGAGATGACATTCGCATACTTATCTCGTGTTTTCGTTAGCGTGACGCGGCGGTAGTATAGTGACAGTGAGCCTGCTGAATACGTAAACGTGTCATACACGACTAAGCAGACAGGACGTGACGGTTGATGAAAGCAACCCGAACGAACTGTGATGATTTCTACATAGTTAACTACATAAATTGGAGCGGATTTTCTTGAATAATTTAAGTACGTCTACGATTGACTATTTTGCTATAAAATTTATATAACACCTACTTTTGAAATAAATTGTATCGTGTTTATAACCTAGAGGCTGTTGTAGCGCAGCGTTAGGCTATAAGTCCTATGGTTATAGGTCTAATTCTCACTCAAGGAAACTACTTATTTATTTGCATTTTTATTTCTGGACTAAAGAAATTATAATTTTAAAATCGAAATAGTTTTAAGATTTTTTTCATAATCTAAAGAATTTTAATGAACCATTTAAACACATAATATTGGTACATAACAAAATGACTAAGCATTAAGCTCTTCTTCAGAGTTCATATTTTTGTTATATAGGTCGAAAATTGCCAAACTATAAACAGCAATGAAAATTGATTTCAATCAATTTTCATTAGCTGTTCCAAGAGAATTCTCGTTTCATCTTCGTTTACTATAACTTGCATTTTTCAACGTTTACGAATCTTATGCTTTATCAGTAAAAAAATATTTGTCATCTGACACAAACAAACAAAAAAAAATAATTAAAAACATTTTTTTTAGTAAATGACTTATAATAGAATTAAGTTTAATAATATAATTTAAATTTTGTGGTTAATTTCAAATCTAACATAAAATCTTACGGCCATTTCTGCATTGTTACGAGTATTGGTTAGGCGTAATCAAATTAAATATAGTTTTAATGTTTAATTTTTATTTAAGTATCGTTAAAAAATTGTGTTAAGAAAAATAAAAGGGAAGAGCACGACACCAATATAAACTTAGTTACATAGCCATTATAATAATCAACATTACAGGGCGTGGAAATAAAAATGTTAGTTCAGTAACCCTTCTAAATAAATAAAGCATAAAAGTCAAAGGGAAGGTTACCCGATGAGCTCTTGTTTCTTAAAGGAAACCTGTAATTCCCTAATGGATTCAGAGGATATTTTTTCATATGTTTGTTAGTAAAGCTTTGCCATACCTATATTTACATAACAATAGGAAGGGATAAAAGGTAGTTGTCTTGGAAAAGTATTCTTGTCATGAATCAGGACTTTGTAAGGATTTTATCGAATTTCACATCAGTACGGCTTTTTGCCCAAGGAAATTTTATTAGGTGAATAATTGAGGCTCGTCCTTACCGACTTTGACTTCTCAGGCAACATCTTCATCAACAGTCTTTCGTACTCACCAAAGGTTATGGTTAACAATTAAACGACATTTATTTTTACTGTTTTTTGAAACGACATGGTGGACACAATGGTTTTATTTTCCTATACAACATTGTAGATTAGTTTTCTTATCACAATCTAATATCTTAATTTAAATTATCATGTAAGTATTTATACTACAAAAACAGATCAAATCTCACTGCTATGAATATATATAAATCGTTGTCTTCGAATAATAAATCGGAAGTCATACATGTGTTGACGTAATAAGTTCTGATTTCTTTTCTTCTATGTATTAAAGTAAAATTGGTAATAATAGTCAACGAAATTATTTCCATTTTTCAATTACGAGTTATACTTTTTCACAAAATATACATAAGTTTAATTATATATAATAGACAGTCAATACTTGGATTTCTTGACATTTGTAATGTATTTTCAGTAAACAATACTTCGTTATATTTTTAATTATAATAACGAACATTGATCGTCGTAAGCATTATTCGTCGGAACAATAGCAACGCAACTTAATAAAGAATCGTATATATTTCATCTTACATTGTCAATATTCCGTATATCCTGACAGAGAAGACCTTGACAAGATTATTTAGAAAAATTGCTCTAATATTGAAAATTCGATTTGTTGAAAAAGCCAAGGGAAGCTAGCAGATTTTTTTTAAATAACTTTTTTTGGAGTAAAAACGCTAGAACTATTTTTAAAACCTATCAGGAACTATAGAACTCAGCTGCATGCGATAAGAATTCCATTTTATTTTTAATCTGCTGGACATTACTCTGCTAAGTTCACAGACATATAATAAATCTTATGGTTATTTAAACCAAATATTAATAAATTACTACATTTTTATTATTTTTTATTTAAGTATAAATATAAAAAAAATATGTAAAAATAATAAAATTGTTCTATTATTTATCAGACAAATTCTTAGCATAATTATAAAAGAAATTAGTTGTATTATAATGTACGTTCTTCGCTCTGGTGTCGAGGCAAAGCGCGGCGTTGAGTTCTGCCACTCAAATATAATATAATAAACTCAAATAAATAACTTGAGAGGTCTTAAGTCTTCTCTTAGAACGTAATTAATATCGAAATTGGAAACTTTCCAAAAATCTATTTACATAATTTATAATTTCATATTAATAATCTCTCAAAATGTTGATGGAAATTTCATATTTAATATCTATAGTAAAATGTTACAATAAAACGGTTATATCATTGTATTTTCCTTTATTTTATAAAGCATAAAATATTCTATAGATCTTGGAGTATCAGCAACAATTTATTACATAATGAAGATTAAATAGATGTCCATTCGAATAAATAAGAAGAAGTAAAAAGTTGTTTAAATAAACCGTTCCTATCGCACAATGAATCCTTTAGTGAAATTAAATTATTGGCGTTTTAAGCGCCATTGTTAACTAAATAATTAATTCATTCCACCGACAGCTGCGCTACGTAATAACAATAAGAGCTTAATATTATTTCTGTAAAATGATACTTAAAATGATAAATGTGTCTTTACAATGTTATTATTGAATATTAATTTGGTATATTTTATTATTATTTAACTGATATTACCTGTATTTCATTTCAATTATTGAAATCATGGGCTGCGGTGGTCGCCTCCAGGCTCTATATATACATAACCTGATACTCTTATTTATGTTTCTATTCACAAAGATAATTTAATATTGTGATATCAGGCACACTGTGAACGAGTTTTAATTAGAAATATGTACAAAGATCCAAATACCACAATAAATAAACTAAGCAGTGTCTTTACTTTGCAACACATCACAAGTATAATAAAAAAAAATCTGCTTCACGCTGTATCCCGCACCCAGGCAGAGAGAACCTAATGTTAAGACACCGTTCCCCACTTTCCGCCGAGTTCGAAGGCATTGTATGATGCGTGGAGGAACTCTTACCTCTACACCAGAGCGAAGAAATGAAAATATAAATGTAAATAAATATTGCATTTCCTCAAGTGGGGATTGAACCCACAACCAGTCGATTTTACAGTCACACATTGTGCCCCTGCGCCACGACTAGCTTCAAATAATAAAATATAATATAATTAAAGACAACAAATAATGTTCCAACTAAAACAATTGAGAGTTCGGGAGGACGTCGTTTATTAAAATAACTTCGCTAACTAATAACGGGAACTACAATAATGCTTAATTTCAACGTCTCTAACTCATTGTGTGCGATATTAGTTAGACTTGAACGTACCTCTATATATACGAGTACCACTCTGTAGATGTCCTAGAATATGTCTCTGTAAAACTATTTGGTTGTGTAGTGACGTTTGGTTTAGAATAGTCGCCACTGTTCTTACTTAGAGAGTGTAGAATATAAGGTGTTGAATATGATTTAGAGGTTGTCATTATTATTAATAATAATAATAATTACAATAACGTGTCAATAATGTACGTAATAATATAGCATATAACAGGAAATGTAAAATATTTTATTTTGATGGAATATCCAAATAATTATTTTGTAAAAGTTACTGTAAATAAATTAGAAAGGGACACAAACAAACAAACGCTTTTTATATAGTGAGTATATTTTTATCATCCAAAAGAAACGAGCGTGTTACATATCCCCGTAAAGGCATAAATATTTTATGTTATAATTCACTTGGGCTGCAAAAGGATGTTTACAGACACGAACGTCTAGAAATGATTGTTCTTTTCGCTTTGTTAAATCCTGTACAGAAAATGTTTATTTATTAAAGTCTTAAAGTTTACGATTTCTTTAGGACTTTGCCGTCCGTCGTATCGTGTCATCGTCGTATACATGCGAACTATAATAAAATATTATACTTAAAACATTTTTATTTTGTTTTTCTTACTTAGCAAAATAAAAAAAAAAATTTTGTTCCGTCGTTGTTTATAATGATTCTACGGTTTGTTTTACTTATATATATATATATATATATATATATATATATATATATATATATATATATATATATATATATATATATATATATATATATATATATATATATCTTAATTAATTAATTGCACTGATAACTTTAATTATAGTCAACTACAAATATCTTAGCAAATTATTTTTGTGGTATTATACCACAAAAATAATTTTCTACGCTTCATCAAAGATTTCTATTGTAAAGTCTGAAACTCGATGACTAACTTCTCGTTATCTCTCAAAGATATATAGTGTTAGACTAAAAGCTAATTTAATTCAGTAGCATTTAGCAAAGCAGTGTAGACTGTTGCAATGTGGCCTTAACGTTGAGGAATCCAGTATGAGAAATACGATATAAATGTAATTTGTCTGAGTGAAAAGCTTGCGTATGTTCTGCGTTTGTTTGTTTTTCTCTTGGTATATAAAAATTCCGCCTCATTTTATATGAAAAGGCGTTTTAGGTAGGTAAATGAGGTAAGTTCTATTTATTAAAACTAAAAAAATAAGTTAAAAAACTAAAACCCGACTACTCATAATCACGCTCTAAAAAATATGAAATAACAAAATTATTCTCATCTGAAATTTTTCAGAATTTAATATGTGTTCATTATGATTTCAAGAATATATTCTCAGAGGAAGTGAAAGTAAAATTTTTACATACAGCTTGCAATGACTTATAATAATGATGAAAACTTAAACGTATAAAAAAAACAAAAAATAAAAAAAGTAATATAAAAGCGATATCAACACAAAAACTATTCTATCGAAATAACAGCGACATTTTGTGACCACTTTCAATACATTATCGTCGAAGTATGATCATAAAATAAAAGAGCAGTAAAACAATATCTCAAAGATCAGAGAGCTAATCCAATAGGATTGTTGGTTTTGTCAAAGAATAATAGTTTGATGTTATATATTCAGAAGTAAAATAGTTACGTATTATATAGGCAAACATAACCCAGTCCTAAAATACTTCATTCAATACTTTCTACCAAATTTTGGAGTAATTGAGTGACTGAACTCAACACCGCGCTTTGTCTTGTTATCAGAGCGAGGAAATGAAAATAGTCAATAATTCATTCCCCCGAGCGGGAATCGAACTAACGGCCTTCGCGGTAACAGTAAAATAACAACTTTCGTCTACAGAAAAATTGTGAAAGGAATTGTTTTTATTCTCCACCGACCGACCAGGCACAATGACCACTAAGCCATACGTTCTCATCAAGCTACGTCAAATTTTTATACGTTTGTTATAACTGTTGTTAGCATCTCTGTAGGGAGATTTTTACAAATTTCCGCTACCCAAAGATAATTATTAAGAATTATCGTCTGGCAAGAGAGAATGCTATTAATTATTTTTTTTTATCATTTTTAAAGTGTTATTCCACACTTAGGAAAGAAAAATACTTATTAAGAAAACGTATAAAACTTTGAAAGTAGATGCTAAGTGCATGAGAACGTATGGCTTATTGGTCAGAGCGCCTGGTAGGTTTCGAGGAGGCGCGGGTTCGAGTCCCGCTATGTTCAAATTAATTCATTTCAATAATACTATAAAACGGGTGCATCGTGAACTATTTGAAATAATTAATCATAAAAATTTTATTTATTTTTGCTTAAATAATAAAATTATAAATATAAATTACTTAAATAAATAATTGAGGCCGGTCGTGGCGCAGCGGCACGAGGTGTGACTGCAAAACCGACCGGTTGTGGGTTCGATCCCCACTCGAGGAGATGAAATATTTACTTAAATTTATATTTCCATTTCTTCGCTCTGGTGTCGAGGTTAAGCGTGGCGTTGAGTTCTGCCACTCAACACGCAATGCCTCCAGAATTCGGCAGAAAGTGGGGAACGGAGTGTCTTAACACTAGGTTCCCTCTGCCTACCCTGCTGTGTGCGGGATATAGCGTGAAGCTAATTTAATTTTTAATTTTTTTTAATTTAAATAATTAAGATTTCAAATAAGTGCACCCAGCACTCACCACAGTGAACGTAAATTGTAAACTTTCAGCATTCTTAGCCTCTCAGTGCGCTACTTCAATAGTTTAAAGTTCAATAATAAAGTATAAAAGTATTTTGTTACGTAACACAATTAAATGTTTATGATCCCTTATGAAGTTAATTGTTGAAAATCAAAAATGAAATCAGCTTCCCGCTGTATCCCGCACAAAGCAGGGTAGGCAGCGGGAACCTAGTGTTAAGACACTCCGTTTCTTACTTTCCGCCGAGTTGCCAATGCCAATGGAGGCATTGCGTGCTGAGTGGCGAAATTCAACGCCGCGCTTTTTGCCTCGACACCAGAGCGAAGAAATTAAAATATAAATGTAAATAAATATTTCATTTCCTCGTGAAAACACGTTATATAAAATAGATAAAATGTAGAGGCCGTCGTGGCGTTATCAGCAATCATTTAGCGTCTGGCTTTATGTGATGACGATGGGGCCGATCACGATTCTGGGGAATGTAATGTTTTTATTACTCTACCCTGTTAAGACAAAGTTCGGCGCTAAGTTCCACCACTAAACACCCAATGTCTCGAACTATCATATAAGTACCGTTTTGAATTCGATTCTATTTTTTATATTTAATTTCAATATTATTATTTTTGAAAGATAAAGAAGAAAGAAGATAAGTTAAGAATAATAAATAAAAACATTTTTTATTTATTATTCCTTTTACCTTATTTTGGAATATCATTTTAATAGCTAGTTTTATTTTTATATCAACAAAACTCGTAATTTTGTGACTACTTCTAACACATCGTCAAAGTGTGATAATAAAACAAAAGAACAGTAAAACAATATCTAATGGACGAATACACTTATCCTATATTGCGGCGACGAATAATGGATTGCCTGAGTTTATTTGAAACAAAACTCTCAATCTTTAGTATTATCATAAGCGAAAGTATGGGCCCTATATTCAATTTCGACTTTAACACAATTATGTATATAATATATAGAATATATCTTAGTATTATATTAATTTAACACAGTATCAAAGATACTGGAGGAATGTCACCTAAAAAGCACGAGGACTCCCTGGAAGGGGTAATGTGTGAAGAGGTTGATGACAGTGGACGAGGCGAAAGAGGTATGTAGAGGCGTTTGGCGCTCCGTTCTCTCTGACTACCCTAGGGAAAAAGCGTGAAGCTAGTTATAGTTTTTATATTAATTTAAAATCAATTTCAATTGTAAGTCTAATTAAATGTTTTTGCTTTTATTTATTTTTATTCGAATAATTTCATGTAAAATCCATCAGTCTCAAACTGATGGTAGGACGCAGGATTGGTACAGAAGTTAACGTTAGAAATATACAAATAAAGGACATTTAGAATTTGCATTTTGAATATTTCTTTGTATGTCTGTATGTGTCTGTTATATCACCATAATATACTTATTATGTTTCTACCAGCTTCATGATTTTTTTCCGGCAGGCAAAAGGAAACACAATTTAGTGTTAAGATACTCCGCGAAATTTTTAAAACTTTACATGTTAAGTGTGGCGAAACTCTCCGTATTTAGTGTACCAGAGCGGAAAAATCAAAATAAATTAAATATGACTCGGCTGAGCGAGAATTGAACCCACAACCATTATATTTACAATCAGACATTGTCCTAGTGCGCCACGACAGCCCCGATATTACGTATAATATATATTTATATATATTATAAGTATAATACAAACAAAAAGTTTTCTTGTTTTAGTAAACTTGTAACATATTAAAGCGTTTGAATTCCAACTACACAATCGAAGTTAAATCCACTGACACCCGTAACGATACTCCCGGAGGACTTGGTTATGCCAAACTTTAGTTCCACAGCTTGAGGCAGTTTCCTTATCGAATTCTATTTCTTATTGAGGTATCTCTTGAGATCACTAATATTTATATTCTTATAATATAAAAAGCATTTTCTAATAAATTATCTTACCATATTATTATAAGAATTTTGTAAACTTACAAAGTTATGTTAAAAAATAAATACATTAACATTTTTAAAATTCTTCTCGTTTTGACTTGATATTGATAGTAATGAGCGTCATATCCTTAATTTTTTTAATTAATGTACATATATATATAATATTATTTTTTTTATTCAAATATAACACATATAAAAGTAATAAAATAAAATTTATAACTTTCGAACATACAATTTCATAATATTTTTATACTACCAGTACCATTCGTCAATTATTACTCTTTGTATATTGGGTATTTTGCATTAGCTAATCCCAAGATTAAAATATATGTAACTAGATAAAAATCACTCACAACTTGTATTCAATCTCATATATAGTAGTAGTGATTAGTCCGCAAAGCTGAAATTACGTTAGTTTAGACATCACTAGGCCTTTTCTTCAGGCCTGAACGATCTCGCAAATTGCTCGCATTTATTTAAACTATTGGGAACGACCGCTAATATAGTTCTTGAAATACATTTTTGTAAATGTATGGTTCTCGAAAATGTATTCAAGATAACATAAAACTTTACTTAGAATAAGGCCAAGAAAATTAAACTAAAATGTTATTTACCGTAGATACCGCACCGAATCGTTTCTCTTAACATCTCCTACATTCAAGGGTTTCTGGTACTGATCTCTATTAGAGATAAGTTATCCGTTGTTCACATTCTTTCTGTTATTATATGTTTTCTGTACTTTCTATCTTGTGTGGTACATAAATAAATGAAAAAAAATATATCCTATATGTAAAAATAAAAATATATATATTTCCTTAAGGTATACAAAAACATAATAGTGATAAATAAATGGCAATTGATATGGACCTTAGTTAAACCTGATGAATTCTTCTAGAGGATTATCCTTTACAATATGAGTACAATTTCACAAGCGCCCTCGTTGGTGACAAATATAGCACTAAGGCCGACTCTTCACATTGGTACTGCGTGCGAAAATATTTATAATATTTTTAACCGACTTCTGTAAGAAACGGAGATTATCAATTCGACTGTTTTTTTTTTAAATTTTGACTGGCTGAACCGATTTTGATGTTTTTTTTATTTGAAAGGCAGTGCTTCCCGTGTGGTGCCATTTTTAAATTCATTTCTGACAATGGTATGTATGATAAAATCACATAAGTCTTAATTGGTAAGGTATGTACGCGGCAAATACATGAATAATTCAATATCACGCTAACCGATTCCGATGATTCTTTTTTTATTTGAAAGGATGAGATCCGGTTAAAAATAAACAAGTTTGGTTTTTTTTGTAAAAAAATGTATCATACTGCAATATCGATACGAGGATCGAATCTACAACCAACACGCTTACAGTAATACGCTGTCATACTACGCAATAATTTTACTTTTAGACTTTAGTGGTTCATGTTCACGTTTAATAGATTATTCATTGTTATGAAGAAGAATAATTATTGTTTTATAAACTAATATTTATTAAGCATTTAGTTTTACTAATAGTTTAAGACATGTTACTAAACTATTATATTTTTTTTTGTCTTAATAAAAGTTTTTCAAATAACAAAATACAATATTTACTTAACTGAACCTACAACATAAAATAAATCGCGTAAAGTGACGACACGACATAGTGCGGGGTCCAAATCTCGCGATTTATTCGCGGTCGTCTCAGTAATACGAAAAGGTAAAACGGTGTTCCTTTATACCTCATAACTTAGAGTTTCCTGCTGTGACCCTCCCGCGAGCCTTCAACACATATAATATTTACGCTAAGTAATAAGTATGTTTCTAATATAAATGGTAATATGGCAATTTTTAAGGACTTACCGTGACCCTAAGAGGTAAAATACAACAACCTAATAAAAATAGCTTTACAATGAATTCTTATAATAGTATATAGGATTATATTTATAGCAATACGGGTCAGAGGAATGAAAAACACGGGATTGCTTAGTATTCCCTTCAAATTACAAGAGCGTAATTGCTTCACTAATAGCTTTGTTTACTTGAAAATATGTTATATACTTTTTAATATATTTTTTTAATAAATTAAGTTGAATAAAATGTCCATAAAATTTCACTTATCATATTATATTTTTTTATTACTTTGGATGTTTTTTATATTTTTTTTTGGTGCAGCGGTACGAGGTGTGACTGTAAAACCGACTGGTTGTGGGTTCGATCCCCACTCGAGGACATGAAATATTTACTTAAATTTATATTTCCATTTCTTCGCTCTGGTGTCGAGGTTAAGTGCGGCGTTGAGGTCTGTCGCTCAACACGCAATGCCTCCAGAATTCGGCAGAAAGTGGGGAACGGAGTGTCTTAACACTAGGTTCCCTCTGCCTACCCTGCTGTGTGCGGGATATAGCGTGAAGCTGATTTTTTTTTTGATGTTTAGAGTACATTCGAATAATTATACTAAATCTTGTGGTAATTTCCTTTAGTAACAAATCTAAAAACTTTCGAAATAACCAATTACTCTTGGACTCGAGTTTTTTATTATATAGGTTAATTCCATAGTATAAAGTGGGATTCGAAGTTCGAATAACTTTAGCACATGGGTCGACCCATTAAGCGGATTTTTTATGAGCATCCTTATCAGTAACGGCTGCGATAATACTGCTTTAAAGCTCACCTAAGAAGGTTTACGAGGTAAGAAATGTCTATTACTGACGATATCCTCACAGGTTCAACTTTAACATATTGAAGATTATATTAGATGTTTTAAACGGTGTCTCAGTTATTTTTGCTCCACGCTGTATTTCGCAGAGTAGGAGAGGGAACCTGGGAACCTAGTTTTAAGACACTTCGTTCTCATAAAGACACTTCTGTTGCCCACTTTCCGCCAAATTCTCGATACATATATGAAAACGTATATGAAAATAATAAATGCAAATATCAATATTTCATTCCCCCGAGTCACGCATGTGCTCCTGCACCACAACGAGCTCAATCATTGGTATGTTTAAGAAACAACATAATTATATTATCTATATCTATACTTCTATGCTATATTCTATAATAATAAAAACAGGAAACATGTGTATTTTTGTATGTATGCTTGTATTATTTTCACACAAAAACTAAACCAAATCAATTCTGAAAATTTCTCACAATCTTCTCTTTACTGACAAACATAGGCTATATGTGTGAAAAAAATGTCATAAAAAATCTGTCATCGCATGCGCTACGAGAACTAATGATGATAGAATAAAACAACGTCCTACAGTATTATAGAATGCATCAATATCTATAAAAAAATCCGGGATACCATATGTCCAACTACTGTAGTTATGCTAATATAACTATTTTTTTACATTTTAAAAGTTGAATTTACAGTGATAATATACATATATGCTGACACGGAGTAAGTGACAAGGATGTATGGGTGACCTTGATTAATTCCTCTCAGGGATGAGCCCTTACAATATGAGCAAAATCTCTGAAACTACGTCTTCTCGGCGACGTACCCTTCTTAAATATCTTGTTATTTAGTAGTGAATCCTCTCGTTTCTATACGATGTAAAATATAAAAATCTCACTTTCACGGTGGAGTTGATTTCTTTACGAGGTATTATAATACCTTCAAATTTATAGTGTCAATGGCTAGGAACAATATTTATAATATTCTCTTAGTGTATATCTCCTTGTGAAGTCAGATAAAGCAGCTTTGCAGCATAAAATGGGAACCTAGTGTTAAGGTAATGTAAATTATGAAAAAAAAAACCATAACCAAAGGTACGTCTGGAGTCTGTAGTCTAATAATGAGTTGGGATTCGTTCTATCTATCTTGCTATTATTAGTGGGCAAGAGCGTACTTTGAAAAGGAAATGAAAGATATATTTGCACCAGATAATGGTGGCTATTTGAAAATTATGCAGATATTATAAAGATATATAAACCGAATAAGCTCATAAAGTCTTGCTTGTATTCAAGTAGAGGTGACTCATATTTCTGAGTAAATAACATCCCCGTCTGTTGTATGATGTATGAAATTGCGATACAAACCAAACGTTAAAGTTCGACCACGCACACGAGCTAGGTTCGGATATTACTAAATCCTTTCAGTACAGTAGGTCGGTCATATCGCTTGCTTATATTGAATGGCCTCTATAAATTCGTGTTATGCCAATATTTTGCTTTGTTCTTTGAATAATTCTATATAATTTAAGACGTTCAGTATAGAATAATGTAAAAAATATATTTTTATTGTAAGATATTATATTTACCAATACTATTTTGTATTGTTCCGTTATTCTTACCAACAAAAGCTGTATATTTTGAAATGGATCTCTCCCTAGTGCTCCGTTCCTGTGCTCCTGAGCTGACATGGTGCTAACGCGTTTGTTTCGGCACTCTTACTCAGTCGGCGTCCACCCGATCCCAAAGAAAGGCGATGGTTCCGATCCATCTAACTACAGGCCTATTGCTATCACCTCCCTGCTCTCAAAAGTCATGGAGAGCATTATCAGATCGGAAGAGC
>JAATLQ010021573.1:0-125263 GCA_013421005.1 Heliconius erato x Heliconius himera
TGGGCAGACTCGACCGGATCATTACCACCCCCGGCATTTAAAACCGGCGTGAAGTAGTGGCTTTATGCCACTGCGTTTCGCATCAGGTAATGCCGGGCTCCGGAGCCCAACCCACCTTACAGGCAGGCAACGCACCTGCAGCTCTTCTGGTGTTGCACGGGGTCGTGGGCGACGGTGATCACTTACCATCAGGTGACCCGGACGCTCGTTTGCCTTGTCTTTTCCATAAAAAAAAAAAAAAGAAAAAAAAAAATGGAAGGAGGAACATCGTCGAACCTTCGAAATCGAAAATTATTAAAATATTCTTATCTTATTTACTGATAATACGAATATTAATATTATATATATATATATGAATCAACACTCAATATTTGAAAGATAAAGTATTTATTATTTAATAATATAAAATAGTGAAAAATCAGTGATATGATATGATTAATACGCGGAGAAGCTTAACGGCACAATATTTTGTTCATTATTTTGATTACGTTTACGTCATTAGTCTATACTTCTATATAATACTGATTTGCATTGAAAACATATTTTGTTGTTTGATGGTCTATCTATCAGGAATAAAATAAATAAATTAAATTTGTTTGTATGTAACCCACTGTACTTGTGGAGCTGCCTGAGGCTCTAAGAATGCTAGTATAGAATATCTATTATCTTTAGTAAAAGTTCATTGGAGGCCGTCATCGCTTTAGGGGGCAAGTGTGCGGCTGCAAACGTGACGAGTATTGTGGGTTCGATTCCCCCTCGGAAGAATAAAATTCTTAATATTTTCATTTCTTCGCTCTGGTAACAAGGCAAAGCGTGGCTTTGAGTTCTGCCACTCAACACGTAAAGCCTCGAGATTTCGGCGGAAAGTGGGAGACAGAGTGTTTCAACATTATTTTTCCAAGTACTCTGTATCTACCCTGCTATGTATATATAGTGTATATATAGTATGTAGGGATAGCGTGAAATAAAAAAAAAGAAAACAAACTGAAAAGAAAAAGTTTATTTTTATGTAACTTTTAAGTATATGTTGTAAATATTTCTTTAAAAAATAATTAATAATAAACATAATAAATTTCAAATTTTCAAAAAAATATATTCCATAAAATTTATTTTGAAATAAATCTTTACATACAAATCGAGGAATTCCAAATTAACAAAAACAAAGATAACCGGTCCACGGGTTCCCATGACATACCCTCATTAGGCCACTTTACTGTTAACGGTCTATTATATTCAAGTTACGTTGGATTTATATAGAGCAGTTATTTATATGTTTTATAGGTATTATATTTTTAATGTCTATTTTATTTCTCTTCTTTTTTTATTTTACCAAATGTTTGTATTGTAGAAAAAGATATACAGTACGTGCAGGAATCGAAACCACAACCATCGTGCTTAAAGTAAGATGATGTTCCACTGCGCCTCGACAGCTCTAAAAGTTATAAATGATAAAGTAAATATAATAATCAATACATATATATATCTAAATTCTGTTTTTGCATATTGGACTAAGTTCCCAAAGTGAGTTATCTTTTTTCTAATAGTTATATTGAAGGAAAGTGTCGTACATAGTACAAATTAATCTAAAAGTCAATCTATATCTTCCGTTACAAAGATAACGGACAGACGAAATTATAGTACTTAGAAAGCTGAGGTGAGGAGTGTAGGCGAGCGCTAAGTGAGAATTTGTCGAAATTCTTCTATTTGTCGATGTTGCCTTAATACCAGTCTGAAGCCAGTCATGGCGCAGGGGCACAAGCGTGACTGTAAACGCGATGGGAAATGGGTTAGATCCACACTCGAAGAAATGAAATATTTAATGATTTGTGGAAGCACCACTCCACTCCACTCCAAAACTCATTACCTCCAGAATTCGGCGGCAAACGGGGAGCGGAGTGTCTTAACACTAGGCTACCTCTGCTTACCTTTCTACATGCAGGATACAGCTTGAAGCTAAAAAATGCGTTGGCTGGTCAAGTAATAACTCAAAAGTGAGAAAGTGACATTATATATATTTATTACATTAAGTTACTAGTGAAAGCGGCACAATACAGACACTACTAACTGAGGAGACAGAATATTACAACACTCACTTTCATTAAGTAAACACGAATTGACTCAACTATAATCATATAAAATTAAAGTGATTTTTAACAAGCCTCGCTCTATATTTCCAGCTCGTATTTTATATTAGGGCAATAAATTAACATTTAATACATCTCCAATACAAGGATGTAAATGTGATTTATAAACACCATAGTAAATTAATAAAACTAGAGGTCTTTTCTGAATTTATTTAAGCTTGAATAAAAGTTTTTGTTAAGATAAGTTTAATGAAAAAAAAAATATTATGTACATTTTAAATGAAAATAATAAATTCCCCCAAATGAACACTGAACACAGCCATCGTGCTTACAAGCAAACGCTGTTCCGTTGAGCCACGACGACCTTTTAGAACTCTAAAGGCTAAAGCACAGTATATCATTAGCATCGAAGTGAAATTATAAAACAAATTATAGATACTACACTGATTTTTTTAATATAAATTTTAAGTAAATACTACAGACGCGTAGTCCTTACTTTTTTATTTTTTAAAATTTTTAGATTTAGTTTTATATTTATCTGCTAGCCTTATAACTAAAAATAATAACTATACTAGATATTTACAATTATTTTGTTTATAAATTTATTGCTATGTAAAAAGACAAGGCGTTTTCTTGTTAAAATATTCTCGACTGGTTATTATTTTTATTAATTTACATCACATCATATTTTTTATACATAACATTGAATTATTATTAGAAAATAATATCTACTCTATTCACTCCATTTAATTTGATTTAAAAATTTCATTAATATTAAAACTAAAAATAACAAATTTAATGATTACATAATACAAAATATCAAATAATCATTTATTTATTTTAATTTAAGACCATAAATCTCCACTGTAAAATTAAAACCATGCCAAAAATCACTTCTCAAATGAATATTTGCGTACGTGAACCCGACTCCACCATAATCAACTTCAGCAATTGCTCCTTCTTTGGAATTGTCGATAATATTAATAGCTGTAATGATATTATTATTATCTTCATAATATTTTGGAAATGCAATATCTGTAGATCGAATAAAATATGGAATTTTTACGTGTTCACTTTTATGTATTAAACGTTCGCCAATTCTCGCCTAATCTCGATCCTTCGAATACACTATCTGAATACACTTGATTGAGAAACAATATACACACAAATGTCACAATTTTTCCCGCCATTTTAATGTCAAATTATTAATTTTTTAATCACTTTTAAATAAGCACAAGTTGAGCACCAAACAGCCTATTAAATTCTTATTTAATCTGTGTTATTTACTATTTTTAATATTTTACTTTATCGTTATTGTCGGACATATGAATATACTTGTGATTTTTCGTGACTGATAAATTTAGATAAGGTGTATAGTATATACGGTTTTGATTATCATATGATAAAAATGATAATATCAAAGTTATAAATATATATATAGTAGTATAAATAAAATAAACCTATCAAGTAACTAGGTTAATGTAGGCACTGTAGAACAGTATTTTTAGGTATTCACGATAGTTGTGAGTTCGGTCCACACTCAAAGAAAAGAAAATTAATTATATTTATTACGCATTATACGCTATATTCTGCATATAGCAGGTTAGGCCAGATGCCTGCTATAATTATAATAATTTACTTTTTCAAGTCAAAATTGAATCTACAACCATTGTGTTTATATCGTCATAAGTATAAGTTAAATATTGCATAAAAAATATATTTTTCGTTTTATTTGCCATTAAAACTCGTAAGTGTGTAAATACTCGGAAGTAAGTAAATACTTATTATCTTACTGCAACAGTTAGGTATAAACATGAACACCTGATTCTTGTAAGTTTACAATTTGTATTATAAAAATAAAATAATTTGCGGGTTCATCTATAGATGAAAATATTTTTGTTATTTATAAATAACAAAAATATTTTGAGATTATTTAAAATAAGATTATCTATTTTCTTTCTACATTTTATAATAGTTACCCAATAAAAGGGTTTCAAAAAAAGAATTATAGTGAGGTATTCAATTCATTTTGAACATGTCTAAAGTTCTGTTCGCGGCTTCAACCGTTTCAACCGTCAAATTTCGTTACTATTTGTCATTTTGTCGCTTATCCGCTCAAAAATGTGTTTTCTACGACATTCTTGGCTTTACTATAACATAAAAATAATATTTGGCATGTTACTTACATACACACATACATACATACATACATATCCTTCCTCTTGAATTTCTCTGTCTAGTCTCTGTCTGTAGTTAAACAAGTATCATTTATTAACTGTCATGCGATTTTTAACTGACTTCTTTAAGAAAAGGAGGTTATCAATTCGACTGTATTTTTTTAATGTTTGTCACTCACTTTTGACTAGAGGAACCGATTTTGATTATTTTTTTTAATTTGAAAGCTAGTGCTTCCACCGACACCTTGACACCGACTTCATAAATTATAAAATCTGTTTTTAATTATTTTTGTTTAACAAAATGAAACTACATTTTACTTTATGTTAAGTAAATTAAGGTTTTTTCTTTACTTTTTAGCTTATTGTTTGAGGTCGGTTTTTTTTTGATAAAAATTATTGGAATTTATATCTACATAGGTATCAATAGTGTGGTAGGGTAAAATGTTTATGAAGGGAAATAGATGTATGAATAAAAAAAATCTAATCTAAATTATATTATAAATAAGTAAATACTTTTTCACTTAGTATTTCGTACATTGCTTGAATAAAATATGATGTATAGTGCGAATTATTAATTAATTAATTGTTATTTACTAATTTATTTATTAAGATTTACAAAAAATACTTAACTATTATATAGATATAAGCAAAATCACGCATAAACTATACAAATACATAAACATACTATAAACAAACAATATTCTATATATTTCACATTCAAAACCATACAGCGTTTGCCTCAATCACTATAAAAGCTATACAGTATTGAAGCGAGTGAAGCCGCGTGCATCCACCGTGCTAGCGTGAAACCGAGGCAATACATTACTCAAATGAATCTAACAGTGATACCTATCACAGAGTAGTAGAGATGTTATTCGAATAATTTGCAAATGGTCTGATAAGTGACCTCTGCCCGGCTTCCAGTTTTGTTGATACGATAATGTAAATGGACGTTCTAAGTGAGGTTTACATGTTGGTGCGCTATTTATATATTTTTTCATTTGAAAAGCAGAGAGAATAAATCGTAAACAATTTGGTTTTTAATTTGCGGCTTACTGTGTGGTATTTTAAAGCTGTATTTTGCCTACGTAAGCTGTGAATGTGATTTTTTTTTATTCCGAATAAATAAAGCCTTGGCTTAATCGACTTTGAAACTACACAGTAATACAACTATACTATACTATTATACAACTATACCTACTGTTTTATATATATAATACAGTGCATATGTACTTTGTATAGAATAAGCTACATACTTTAGAAGTATATACTATTATATTTAATGTACAATACAAGCTGTTTATCATAAGATGATAGGTATTCATACGAATGTCAGTCGTGACCTCCTCCTACTGACTAGCCGATAAGTCATTGACAGTATCAAATTATGCTGACTAATTTTTATAATAAAAAGATTAAATTATTTATTTTATTATCTTACATATTTTTTTTTATATAAAGTAAAGATGTTCTCACATTAATTTAACCACATACATAAATGCCTGATATATTTAAGATAGATTAAAAAGCGTTTATATAATAAGCATTACCTTAAACGCTGAAGTACTAACTACCTAAACGCTAAAATAATGTTACATTACATCATATAATCCCACCTCAATCACTCCTATACGGACCTACTCATGCGGCCTTCCGTTCTCTCCTTGTAACAAAACGTGTTACTTCACAACATTAATTGAAACGATCAACATGTTCCTAAGAACGCTGTTATTTTTTACCTTCATATCTATTGCATTTGCAAAATCGGTCATAGTTGGAGATGTGAGTGAATATAAGGGTGTTAGAAGAGTTTACGAGAAAACAATGGAAGCTACTGGAATACCTTTACTTAAAAGGGAACAAGAAGTTTATTTCGAATATCCAGTTGGTGACCAGAAAATTAAGGGTATTGCTATACAAGATTTAGATAACGGTTTGGCTGAACCCTCGATTACCAGAGGAGGAATAGGATTTCCTTTTGTAAATATTAAGTTGAAAAGCGAAAGAGGCTCCGGATACAAGTTTCTGATAGGAATATACGCATAAAAGTGAAATGGTAGATACTCTGTGGACAGATTATGTGAATAAATTGAATTAAATGAAAAATGTGTTTTATTATGTATATTATTATTGTTTGTTGTGTGTGATACATATTTAAATCGTTTTTATATTTATGCAAAAGCAGTAAAATGTTGTGAAACGGACGAGTTTCTTTGTGTTGAGTATAAACATTTTTTCATTTATAACCTTAAAAATAACTTAGAGTAAATGTACAACTTTTGTACTGATATGTATTTATCTAACGTAAATTTCAATTCAATAATTAATTAAGTAGTTAGCTGTAGCAAGTTTTGGAATATATTTTTACAAAATTACTTTATTTGTTAGTAAAAATTGTATGTATAAATATGTATAAACTATAGTATATACAGTATACCTATACATAAATCCTTTTTTATTTTGCTTATATAAATATAGATGCTAATTTAAAATTTAGTTAATCTATGTTTTTAATTATGGGATTTTTTAAATCACTGATTAAATTAAATATTTATTGATTTATTCTCTATGATATATAACTAAAACTAAAATTATGCACAAAAGGCAAGCTACATGCTAAAATGCATTTTTTTAAATAGGTTGATATTACATAATGCGTTTTAGAAGTACTACTTATGTATAAATACATCTTAAATTTCGACACTTTGTACATCAATTAATGCGCTTTGTTTCTATTCAAGCGTGAATCATGTTTCTATTTTTGGCAATATTTAGTTTTTGTGTTGTATAAATAAGTTCTCCATCTGAACTCTTGGGTCTTGAAGGATAGGCAGTGACAATTTAGTCATATAAACACTCTTCTCTTCGCCCATTTTACATTTATTAAATACATATTGAATAACAAATTCAAACACAATGAAAAACAGTGGGAAAAGAACCTGTGGGAGGCAAGCATTTTCTAACTGTCTTTTCCCCACAGCGTTGATACTCGATTTGATTAGTATGTTATAATACTTATATTTACTTATTAATTTAAATAAATACTACAAAATGTTGACGAACGTAGCAAGTATCTGATTACATAAATTAAATAAAAAAACTTGAGACCAGTCGTGGCGCATGGGCACAAAGTGAGACTGTTAGCGCGACTGGTTGCGCGTTCGATCCCCATTCGAGGAAATGAAATATTTATTTAAATGTATGTGTTGATTTCTTCGCTTTGGTGTCAAGGCATATACAAAACGCGGCGTTATGTTCCCCCATTCAACACGCGATGCCTCGAGAATTCGACGGAAAGTGAGGAACGGAGTGTCTTACTACTACTTAACACTAGTTTCCCTTCTCCTACTCTACTGTGTACGGGATACAGCGTGAAGCTGATTTGAATTAAATAAAGAAATTTATAGCATATTAATAAATCACGTTTGTTTTGATTTATTTAACACTTACGTTCGCAAGATTCAAGGACGTATCAATAATAATATATTTATCGTAAGCAGTATGTGATCTAGGTGCTTTGGGTGATGTCATGTATACAACTATTTTCCTTGTATTATTCATGAATAAATATCTAGAACATCTAGATGAATAACGGTTATATGATCTATATACAACTTATTGTACTACAGACAAGGAAATTGTATTATATTATTGTTATAATAGATAATAAAGAAAAATAAAATAAATAACATGACACACGATAACCATTTCTATCATAGAAGTTGTGACTTTAAATATCGTATAATTATTAAAAAAAAACAGGTGCGTAATTTAGTAATTTATGCTTCTGCTTGAGGAAGTGGGATATAAGGACGAGGATGTGGGAAGTACTTTGATAGGAAGTACTTATTTAAATAAAATATATATATATATATTTATTACTATATAATCTTAAGTTAACTATATATAATAAATAAATATTACAAATTTACAGCGTGTTTAAGAAATTTACCAGCCCAAAAAAATTATAGCTTATTTAAATCAATAGATAGACATAGAAGTAAAGAAATAAATAACAACTGTTCAAGATTTTATTTCAAACAGAACCAGTTACAACGTCATACTTGATGTTTAAGGTCACTTGCCGTGGTTGTAAAGAAAATAATTCGTTTCAATTGCGTACACTTCAACTAAGAAATTAAAACCGCGAAATATAGTGGGGCTGTTTAGTTCTATTATCACATACTTTTGACCGATACCACCACCCTTTATATACGCTTCACCCCACTTATCTTCCCTTAAGTCCAAAATTTTTATTGCATTTATTACTTCATTTTTCGTACAGTTCACAGTAAAAGTATCCGATCGCACCCACAAAGCTGGGTTCTCTTGGTGGACTTTACTATAAGCAATCTTAGATGATACATCTGGATATCCGAGAAATAAATCATTAGTTTCAGAATAAACAATTAATGATAACACAACAACTATTATTTTGGAAACGTCCATTTTAAAAACGTCCATAGTTCAAAATGTTCTAAATATTAGTGACTTAAATGTGGATTCTAAGATCACGGTGAATTCACAAGTACGTGTGAATACATAATATCGTATGAAGAGCTCGGAGTGTTAATTGAATTCTATAAAAGCTATGCCTATGGGAACCATGTCTTGAGACAACTAATACTAATTTGGATTTTGTTGTATGTTAGTCCGTTTAACAATAAAGGCATATTATGACCAGATTAGTAAAATATATACTGCTGTAGTGTTTTTGTTATCCATGATTCATTCAAGGCACGATTTTTGAGGCAGGACCCAAAATTTTTGATCAAAATAAAAATAATCTTGAAGAAAAATTGTAAAAAAAAGCTATTTAGAATTTAAAAAGAAATATAAAGACGTGAATCCCCACAATACCAAGTGATTAGGGCCTATTTGCATAATTAATCAATCAAAATGTCTAGACCACCTTAATTCGTCATTGTACTAAGGTAGATTTTGTTTTCATTTTACGTACACTTTTCTTTGAAAAATACATAGCCAAATCAAATTTGCTTAATCGATTATTTTAGATAGTTTTTTTTTCAAAATGAAATAAAATCGTGAGTAAAATCGGAATATTGTAATATAATTTCCACGTAAAATTAGATTCTTCACCATAATAATAGTTCCACAAAATACAATATTTAGCTGTTTGGTGTCAAATTATGATCTCATACAAATCTTCCGTTACTTAACTATAAAAGAGCCGCGTACTTCTAAAATTATCATTTGCTCTTTTCATTTTTTAGAATTGTAACAATTTACAATATGTTGCAACAAACAATTTTGATTATTGGTGTATTCTCATTAGTTTTGGCAAATGATATACATTTAGGATTCACGTCAGCTAACTCAAGGAAGATTTTTGGTGAAATAAAGGAGTCTGACCCAGCGTTATGGAGAAGAAGTGATGATATAATAGTCAACGCTCCACACAACGAAATTATATCTTCTGTCATAGTAACTGATCTAAGGGATTACAAAGACGGTGAAGCGATTATTGAAAGTGGAGGAGTTGGTGGTAAAAGTGTCACAATCGGTTTTAAAAGTCCATCAATATTAAGAGGTTACAAGTTCGAAGTTGAAGTGTTCTCTGAAAATCCCAATGAAAGGTACCATAGTAAAGGCGGAATTGCGCCGGCGTATACTGATGCTCAATTTGCTAGAAAGTATTAAGAAATATATGGTTTTATAGTATATTTGTTTTTTTATTTATAATATGTCGCGTAAGGACTCGTAACGCAAGGTATAATAAATATATGTGGCGGTTACTTTATTCATCTTTATTAATCTTTTGAATGTCCCGGTTCAGAAAAATCCAATTGCCAACCAATTTATGTAATATGTCATTCGTTATGAAATACTAAGATCATATATAAAGTGACAGAAGTTATAAAATATTGTCTTTATGATTTCGCACATGACTATAGACAAAAATTTGAAGCATCATCATCATCATCATAGCGAGGAAAACACATTTATAATATTTGTAACATTACACGTACGTATAAATACGTTATCTATATTTTTTAATTAATTATATAGAAAACTTTTGCTCATAATTTCTTGAGGAAGTATAAAAAAAATATAGAAATTTTAAATACTATACACATGTTCATTTCTTCAACGATGATATCATTTATAAGGAAAATTGACTTATTTTGTGTACATTTATTTACCTTCAATATTTAGTCGTTTTTAAAAAATGGCCTCAAGTATACGAGACTAGAATTAACTTTTAGTTAAACTACTATAGGTATTTCAAAACTTTAATAAACTTAAAGTTAACTCAAAGACCTGTATATCTTTAAGTTATTTTTTTCTTCAGGTTTATAATATATTTTTTTTAATTATTTTTGTGTAACAAAATCAAAGTACGGTTTACTTTATATATAATTATTTTCTAATTTTAAGTTCATTGTTTGAAGTCGGTTTTTTTTAAATAATTTATTATTGATTGCAAATATTTTGATATTGTATAGTTATTTTTTATATAAATTTTCAGTCGAGTTGATTAATATTAACTTTAACACGCTATGAAAAAAATATTTCACAAGTAATTTTTGGTACCGTTTACTTTAAAAACTTTAAATACATATAAAGGACGGCAATTTATATAACAATTTTATAACAAACAAAAGTTTTATCTGTAATTTAGTCTTCACTTTTCAACACAATATTTATACAAGTTAAACTATAGGAAAATTATCTATAAGAAAATATGAGTCATATTTACGTAAATTTTATTATCAGTGTTTAAAGAAATAAAAATTACACAAGGTTGTGTACGTATGTACATTGAAATGAGGACATCCCCAAGTTTACGAAGCACAGGAAAAATCCCCGACATGTTGACTAAATATGGTGAATACTTAACATATTGTTTACCTACTTGGTGTTTGTATTCGATAAGGTGATAGTATATCGATTTAATTTAACAAAAATGTATGTTTATTTTTTAGAATAAACTATTCTCTATTAATTTAAATTAATATTTTATGTCTCCTGGTAATTTTATTTATAAATCAACATATTATTCTGTGTAATGTCTATTCTGTGTTTTTTAAATTTAGGTAATTAAAAGAAAAAAAAAGACTTTTTTGAGCGATAAATATCGTAGAAATAAAGAGTAACTAGTTTGATTTTGAATTAACTCGAGGAACCGTTAATGGTCGTCTATCTGCATAGAATCTAAATTTAATAGGTACCGTATATAAATAATAGATATGTACCTATATACTTCTTATAAAATTTAAATAGTTTTTTTTGGGTACGGAAAATAATAAATTCTAGAACTGATAATTTCTAAATTTACTGTGACATTGAAACATGTACTACTCGAACATTTATGCAATCCTGTCTTTTGTTTTTTTTAGTAGTTATTAGTTGCTAGATTATATGATTTTCCACTTTTTATTTATAATATGCAGAGAAAATAAAATATAAAAACTCGAACCAACCCACCATTATGAACATAATGATTAGTTAAAACTGTAAAAGTCACTAAGCTCTTTACTCTCCCGAAAGAAAGGCCATAAAATAAGTTGCAATATGGTTGAAATGGTCAAAAACCATTATTATGCCAGATAATCGAACCCATAACCATATCACGTTTACAGTTACTGCGCCACGATCCACTTACTCGTATATCAAAAATGTATGTACTTACATCGACTGCAAGTACAATGTCATGGAATATTCGAGGCCATCTATTTCATAAGCTGTTTGTTTACTTCATGTGACACTGAAACCACGTCATATGACAACCTCTTGTCTTGATGGATATTGGGCTCCTTTGTTATGCTGCTTGATGAGTGAAAGAGTGATATTGGATAGCTTTATGCTGAATGGTGGCAAGAATACGCTAAAATATCATAAAGAAATGTGAAAAATAAGGAAGAAATATTTATATTTGTATGTAAAATGTACAAAGTTATGAAAACTATTTTTGTATAGATATAAAAATCAAATCAGCTTCACGCTGTATCCCGCACTCAGCAGGGTAGGAGGGAACCTAGTGTTAAGACACTCCGTTCCCCACTTTCCGCCGATTTTTGGAGGCATGGCGTGTTGAGTGGTGGAACTCAACGCCGCGACACCAGAGCGAAGAAATGAAAATATAAATTTTAATAAATATTTCATTTCCTCGAATGGGATATCTCTCATCATCTCTTGCATTTTTTAAAAGTAGACAGAGAAAACATTTTGACAAGTCAAGACACAGATTTTGCGCGCAAATTCACGCAGTTGCGTTTTCTCACAAAAGACTCCGAGACATTTTTTTCAATGAATATAAATATTATGTATATTGTAATTACAAATACTTATATTAAATACAATTATATTTTAACCTTACAACTCACATGCCACAAGAAGTAGGCGGAAAGTCTGTAACCGAAGTGACTTAATGGTAACAGAGAGAACTAGGTTCTCAGGTTGCTTCTGCCTACCCTGCTATACGCAAGGTCCAGCGTGAAGCTAAAAAAATGGTCAGTAATGTATATGCATGACTGACTACTTAACATTTAAAACATACAGATTTAAGTATGACTCACATGTATTTAATACAAATAACCTATTATATTTAGATTTATTGGGTTGAGATGTAAACTAATTAAAAGATTCATTACCACACGACACGCTAATTACAAAACATTTGTCATCAATCTGCGACACTCTTACATAAAACCGTTCAAAAATATATAAACTAAATCAGTTTCATCAGAACTTCAGTGTGAAACGAACGAACGAGAAAAATGGGCGCTCTAACAGTGTTGTCAATCTTGTGCTTGGTCGCTGCTGCAGCCAGCCAAAGCCATGACTTGGTTGCCGGCCAAGCGAGTTACGGAGACGTTGTCATATATAAAGTAAATGAATATAAATATGGTATTCCATTGATCATTAGAACTAGCTACATCGAATATCCTGAGGCTGGACAACACAATTTTGCTTATATAAAAGCGATTTTCGTAAAGGACAATTATGTCGACGGCAATGGCGGTTATCCCACGATCTCAGCAGGAGGTGTAGGGCAGAGATTCGTGAAGATCAAGTTGAAGAGTCAAAGAAGCCATGGATTCAATTTCACTATAACCATATATGGAAGATATTCAGCGTATTAAAGATTATTGTAATCGCTTGCCATTTTTTAAGTTAAGTTTGTAAATAAATTACTGTATTTATTAAAGCTTTATTGCCAAAGAAGTTATGTTATTTTAACTAAATTCCTTTGATTTTAAAGTTGTGATTGTGTGTGTGAAAATAATAAAATGTGATTACTTATAGAATTTAGTACCTAAATATCTTTTGAACAAATTAAAAATTATTGTTATTAAGAAATTGGGCTTTAAGCAAAATAGCTGAATGTTACAATAATAAAAATAAATTACTTTTTAATAATATAGTATATTTTTCCTCGTACATGAAATGTAAAATATGAATATCTATTGAAATTAAAATTTTCAATCAACAACGGTTACGTGAAATAACGTTTCAGTCACGATTATTCAAGAAATATCAAACAAAGTGTTTCAAGTCATTGTGTAAAGGTTTTCTTGAAGTTATTTATATACTAGATAATACAACAATACAATACGAATAATAAATTCTAAACATAATAGGTATAGGTCACAGGAAAAATCCCCGAAGTGATAATCTTTGATTAATTAATACAGACTAATTATATTAACGACTAGCGACTTCGTCCGCTCGCGGCTTCGCCCAGTTTGAACTACACAATTATTTATTTACTAATCTGAATTAATTTTGTTTTCTAATAAGTTTATCATTTTAACAATGATATTAGGACAATAAAAACATTTTTTCAGTCAATTCAATAAAGCGGAAAAATAATAATAATTAATTAATATATACAGTATACTGCTTATTCTTGTTTCCTTGAGCCATAGTCATTTTATTAGTAATAATTTTAATGGGTGTAGTAAATAGTTATTGTAGTGTTTCTACCTCGCACCGTTTAAAGTAAAAAACTATGAAAACAACTGTAATATTAATAGGATTTAGATAGGTATAAATAAAATTATATTACATATTTAAATATGATTTATTTTTTAAATTTAAGAGGTATTGTGAGAAATTAAAGGTTTTTGTTTAGCTGCGTTAACTAGGTACGAACGATATTGCATGCGCGTTGTGTGGCGCAAGTGTACGCCGCGCTCTTCTTCATTCGCCAGAACGAACGAGGAAATCAAAGTATTAAATGCTTTATTTCCTCGAGTTGGCACCGAACCCACGCACATAGTAGGATAGGCATTGGGACTTTTCGAGTTGAGTGAACTCCACGCAACGGAACTCACTGCGCCTGTTTTTTGCTTTGGTGCTCTGGAGAAGAATTGAAAATATAAATTAATAAAAAGTCATTCCCCCGAGTGGGGATAGAACCCTAAACCGTCGCGTTACAGACACACCCTTGTGCCCCTGCGCTTTTTATTATCATTTTTTTTTATTATCTTATACCACCGGAGAAGTACCTGACTGAAAATACGTGTTAGCTCGATCTCAATTTAGAATATTTTTATGCATATTTTAAAAGTATTTTATTACATAGGCTTGATGTGGTGTAACGTCACCCAACGTAAAAAAATATGGAGATACTTAACGTATATACGTAAGTAAATTAATTTTTGAAATTGCAATAAATATTCCTTAATGTTACCTTTAAAAATGTTATCTAATTGTCAATTATCCGATGCTCTACTTACTTCTTCCAAAAAGTGCTATATATTTAGAAATCGCTCAAAACATTAATAGTTTTAAAAGTTTATTGTTCTTATTGCGGCGCTATTGCGTTTTTGCACAATTAGCTCTAACATTAAGAATAATAAAATGAAGTCGTCTTAAACTTAATTTTCACGGTCTCTTGGATTAGGTTCATATGATCCATAATCGAACTCAGAAGACCTAAGAAATATTTTGTAATTCTGAAGTCGGTGTCAAGCTGATGCTACAACAACCTTATTTGTTTTACGTGGCACCGACTTCAAAATTATAAAATCGTTCTATAATTATTTTTGTTTAACAAAATCTAAGTACCTACGTTTTACTTTATGTTAACTACATTTCTTTTGTACTTTTTAGTTTATTGTTTGAAGTCATTTTTTTTGTTAAAAATTAATTTATTTTACGTTTTTAAGTAATGGGTAGACCTTAAAAGGATGCTTCTCAAACGAGTAGGTAGTGATTGTCCTATGTAAACACCAATCTTAATTAGGTATTATTTTTGTGCAAAGTACCATTTTGACATATTGACAAGAACATACATAAAAATGTTAGGGCGACTTGGAAACTTCTCCCTTTTTTAAAATCGGTTGGAAATGAGAACATCCTTTTTAACCGGCTTCTGTAAGAAAAGGAGGTTATCAATTCGACTGTATTTTTTATATGTGGTAGGTACCTCAAAACTTTTGAATGGGTAAACCGATTTTGATTATTTTTTTCATAACAATCCTCCCCCTTTTGGCAGTCACTTACTTTCACTGATTGGCTGGAAGAGATTTCTTTTAGAAAGAAAACCATCTTTGTTTACGGTGGTTACCGAACCCACAACCAGTCGCGTTTACAGTCACACACTTGTGCTCATGCGCCACGACTAGCCTGTCATTAAATATAAGTAATAAGCTTAATAATAACTAATTTTAAGAAAAAATCTCAAAACGATAATTATAGAAATATAAAAAGCAAAGATTACAGACAAAGAACTTAAAGAAACAAAAAGAAAATTGTTTTTCCAATACTAACGACGTTTCATATTAGTTGACTGTTGAAGACCGGAGCATAATTTATTTTCATATTAACCTAGAAACGTTATCAAAGAATTTCACACTATTATTTCTCAACATATCAAAATAAATATTACACAGAAATTGTGATAACGAGTGTAAATCGTTTATTTTGAATAAACTTATTGTTTTATCTCATATTTATTTTACAATTTTAAACTGGGAAGTCGATATTAAATTGCCATTAATGTATTTTGAGGCCGGCCTGGTTCGATTCCCACTCGAAGTAACGAATTTATTTCATTCCCTGTCTCTGGTAACAAGACAATGCGCGGCGTTGAAACCCGCCACCCGCCAAAATGGGCCAGAAAATGAGGAATGGAGTGACTAATAAAAACACTAGGCTCTCTTTTCTAGACTGCTATATGCATGATGCAGATTAAAGCTGAAATATAAGGCGCCGTCGCGTGTTAGTCTTAGTTCTGCTTTGTTTTCGCAAAACAAAACAAAATCAAAGTAATTCATTCCCACATTTCACATATCGAACCCACGATCATCGCGTTTACATTCAGACGTTGCATCACTGCGGCAGGTTGGCTAATATTTCCTCCAATATTTAATTGAAATAATTAACTAAAAAGTAAAAGTAACTTAATCAGTACGCCGTATCTTGCATAGATGCATCCTATTAGGTTCCCTCGTGCATAATTTATAAAGCAGTATCGTCCGGTACTGATGTCATATAATTAAGTACATTTGATAACACGACGCCGGCTATCTATTGGCTTGGAGAATATTTTAAAAGACTAGATATCACAATTTGTTTTTTGTTTGTTTATAGATTCTTAGAAACTTATGAATTATAAATATTTTTTATAATTGGAATAAGCGATTTTTAATATAACATGACACTTTTCAGATAAGATTTTTAAATAAATATTCCATTTCTTCGTGTGGGGATCGAACCCAGAACCAGCCGCATTTACAGTCACATTTTGTGTCCATGCGCCACGACTGGCCTCAAATTGGGAATTGGGAATTAACTAAAGTACAATACAATAGGTATTGTGGGGATGGTATTAGTAGAAGCATATTAAAATGGACTGTCCAATACAAAAATATATTTTCGAATTAAAAATAGTTACTGAGATAAGCGCCTACAACCAAACAAACACTTCAGTTTTATAATATTAGTATAGTAAAAAACAAACGCTATTATAACCGCAATATATCAAGATAACTTTATTAGATGACCACTGTCCTATATATTTCAAATATCTCACAACTACTAGATCTTATCTTTCCTTAATGAGTTACTTTGTCCCGACTCACGACTTATGTCACGGCTTATATTTCACTACACTAAATATATTAGATGAAATACTTTTTCGTTTTTCATTACATTAAACTAATCAATCTGGCTTGATTTATCTGTGAAGATAATATCAGAATAAACTGTAATCTATAGCTACGGTATTTAGGGAGGTGTAATAGAATACATTATTGTTAGAAAATCTCCTATAACCTTTATAAAGTACAAAAATAAAATCTTCTGAAATTATAAAAACTAATCATAGACAATTACATGATTATAAGAATATTTGTATCCAGTTGTGCTGTGCTTAGCCATGATTTAAGGATTTTTTTTACTTCCCGAGTGCCCGATGCCCAAAACTTAAGAAAGCTTAATTTTAGAGCGGCCACGACTCGTCAACCGTACTGTAGTTCCAGAATGAAAGAACAGAACAAAATATTAATTTGACGAAAGAACGAAACTAAACATGCTTTTCTTGTGTAGACGACAAATGGATCAATGAATTAAAGAATATATAATTATTGTACAAATTTATATATTACTCTTTTTTCTTTGTTACAGTAATATGGGCCTCCTAGAATTCGAGCAATGGACAAATCAAACCGACTTATTCTCGGATAAGTCTCGAATGTGTTCGAAACTACGAGGTTTGACTCCCGGGCAGCGCAGAGTGTGCAGACGGCACAAAGACCACATGCCAGCTGTAGGAGATGGGGTGAAGCAGGGGATACACGAATGCCAGTACCAGTTCAAGGAAAGACGATGGAACTGCACTGTTACACCGGACGAAACTGTTTTTGGACCGTTGACGTTGATTGGTAAGTCATTTTATTTATTATATTTATTTTCATATCGTGTGTGTCGCGGCCGCCTTGAAGATAGTTCTCTGAACTAAAAAAATCCTAAAATTAAATTTGCTGAGCCATTTTGAGTTAACTTCAGAGCGACCGCCATTTATCAACCGGACTGTGCGCATAAAAGTTTTTCTACCCGATAATTTATCTCATTTATCCATTTTTTTTAAATATCTATTTGAATTTAAACAAAAATATAAGCTCAAATTACTCAACTAAATACGAAAAATAGTTTCTTTTAAGTATAAGAAGTATAACAAATACATTTCGTCGTAATAAAAGCACCTAGTTATATAAATAATATAAACTGGGAATTTACTAAAATAATAATAATAATAATAACAACTCTTTCTTGTACACCCAAGTAAAGACGCAGAAATAAATGTACAAAAGACGGCCTTATTGCTCAATAGCAATCTCTGCCAGGCAACCTTAAGATAGAGGAAATAGCAAATTAAGATAGGGATAGGGTGCAAATAATATATTAAAGGGTACAAAATTAATAGGAATTTTGAGGCCAGTCGTGGCGCAGGAACAAAGTGTGACTGTAAAACATGAAACCACTGATTGTGGCTTCGATCTCTATTCGAAGAAATTAAATATTTACTAAAATTTATGTTTCCATTTCTTCGCTCTGGTGTCGAAGCAAAGCACGGCGTTGAGTTCTATCGCTCAACACGCAATGTCTTCAGAAATCAGCAGAAAGTGGGGAACGGAGTGTCTTCCCTCTGCCTACCCTGCTATGTGCGGGATAGGGCGTGAAGCTGATATAAAAGAAATAAGTATAATGCATCAAATTTTTCATCACTTGTTGTGAAGATAAGCAAAAATATTATAATATATATACAATAGATAATTAAAACAATATTCTAACACTATTACTACTTGAGAAGATATATAGAAAATTCATCCAAACGTCGCTTATCAAAATAAAGTGACCATAAATTTGCGTAATCGGAGGCGAAGGCATTCGTTCACATTGTATCCAGTAAAAATATCGTAAAAACAGTTTATTATATAATAAGAGACTATTTTATTATTCTTTTATATTGCTTAAGTGTATTTGATTCGTTTAAGTTATTATGTAATTACATATATAAAGGAATAGTGGGAACCATTTCGTTGTGAGGATTTATTTGAAACTGATTTACTTACAGAATTACTTTCGTGGTATATATAATATAATAACATTATCATTTTAAAGACAATATCCTGGATACAGTATTTAATATAATAATTATGTTAACTGACAGACGGATGTCACCTCAGTCTACCCAGCGGGTGACCACGTATTAGAAACATCGTTTTTTTTTT
The DNA here is from genome assembly GCA_013421005.1 of Heliconius erato x Heliconius himera. Taxonomy (NCBI): domain Eukaryota; kingdom Metazoa; phylum Arthropoda; class Insecta; order Lepidoptera; family Nymphalidae; genus Heliconius; species Heliconius erato x Heliconius himera. The sequence goes on from JAATLQ010021573.1 coordinate 19,468, forward strand.
ACATTTCGTCACAAAACAAATTGAAACTTAAAATGTCTCGTATGTTTAGACACTTGGTGTAATTTGTTATTTTTTTCTAAGGCACTAGAATAAATATTACAGATACTATTGCAACGCTGATGGTTGTGGGTCTAAAAGATATTCATGATATATAAGAGGTACCAAATATATAACAATACTAATCGTTGCCTTCAACTCTGTTTGCATGGACTTCTTTTCCGTTCCCGTAGGAATTTCGAGGAACTCTACGTCCTACTCTACATACTCTCCTCTCCTACACTCTCTACCCTAGGCTAAAATTTATTTTTCTAAGTCCAATAATATTTGGAAAAATGATTTATTTGATGAGTAAAGTTTTTTATACATACAATACTTTTATACATTCCTTTTTTAGAATGTCAAAGTTTTTACACAACTAGAAAGTTTCACTGAAAAGCTCTAAATCTTCACTAAGCAACGTCGAGAGCACCAGTCGACGTCAACTGATTTATGGCGCGGCTCTTGCTCTTGTTGCTCTTGTTTTTGAAAGTTTATTTTTATTTTGGTTCAACAAAAGAGATTTTTAACAAAAGGATTTTATTTCATATTTCTATTTTATTATATTTTTTTGTTATTGATTTACTTGGGTTACATAAGTTGCTAGGTCAAGTAAAATTGATACAAAATAAATATTTAAATATTAGATGTTAGAGCCATTTTATATTTATCAGTCAAGTTAAATAGATATCACAAAATCAGCACGCTTATTCGCACTCTGAGAAGTCACTTAGCGCGATCCCCGATCAAATCAATACCCGGTGTAGAATAATTAATATTTTTATTTGTTTTTAAAATTCATTACTTATCGTATAATACATTTTATTTTACAACGGTTTTTTCTGGCTACCTTTGCTTACCTGGCTAACTGTAAATTAAATTTGAATTAAATCAGCTTCGCTGTATCCCGCACACAGCAGGGTAGGCAGAGGGAATCTAGTGTTAAGATACTCCGTTCCCCACTTTCTGCCGAATTCTGGAACCATTGCGTAGTGAGTGGCAGAACTCAAAGCCGCGCTTAACCTCGACACCAGAGCGAAGAAAATGGAAATATAAATTTAAGTAAATATTTCATCTCCTCGAGTGGGGATCGAACCCACAACCAGTCGGTTTTACAGTCACACCTCGTGCGCCACGACTGGCCTCCTGGGTAGCTGTAATAGTTCTTAAAACAATATAAACAAAAAAATCCTCAGTTTGGTCGTAGCTGACAAGTATGTCACTGCAACTACTGTCAACAAGTTGAGAGACCGAGACACGCACAGTAAAAGATCGTGGTCAAAGTGAAAAGAATCCTTAAAATGCGTTTTCCATTTTGTCCTTTTTACATTAAAACTAGGTCGGGACATTTCAGTAAAATCGTTTACGGGGTGCAGGATTTTTAAAGTGAAAGAACTTTTTGTCCTGTGTCTAAGACGTCTAACAGATGAAAAACCAAAATGCAAACTTCTCCGTTATGCTTGGAGTGATTGCCTATTTTTGAAACAGCGTCTTGCTGCAAGCGCAACTGTTGTGGATTCGATTCCCACTCGAAGGAGTGATTTATTTTATTCTCGCTCTTCGATAAGGACGTTGACGAAACGTTAAGTACTGCCACTTTACATACTACGTCTTAACAATTGGGCCGAAATTGGTGAATTTATTATCTTGATACTAGATTCCCTATACTTACCCAGCTATGCGTGAAAGGCGTGAAGCTGCTTTACTTAACAGACACGGCCATAATTTCCATTGAGTGACCACAAAAGATGATTTCCTACAAAATCTTTAAAATATTATTAAAAATATTAGAAATATTATTTCGTTGTTTTTAATTTATGTCTAGTTTTTTGGACCTTTGCTTCAACAAGTAATTCTAACTGACGTTCAAATACTTATTATTCTTCAAAGCTTTCCAGTATTTTTTTAACTTAGCATTAGACAAGAAAACAGAACGAAGCGACGGAACTCTATTCCCTTAAGTGAGAATCGATCCTACAACCGTTTCGATTAAATGAAAAAAAACGCCACTCGACACGCAATACCTTCAGAATTCATCGGAAAGTGGGGAACGGGACCCCGCTGTGTGCGGGATACGGCGTGAAGCTAAAAAAAGGTTAAAAATAGCTTAACAATACTTAAACGAATATTTTTAAACCACTTTATTACTATTTCTTTCAGCTTCACGTGAAACAGCCTTCACACACGCCATAACAGCCGCGGGGGTGTCCCTGGCTATATCCCGGGCGTGTCGCGATGGAAGGCTGTCATCTTGTGGTTGCAGTCGCGCTTCGAGACCCAAGCATTTACATAACGAATGGGTCTGGGGCGGTTGCGGTGACAACTTGGAGTATGGTTACAAGTAAGTGGAATGTGGTTCCCTAATGTTTCGTAAAAAAATAGGTAAAAATTAAGAAACTATACTAAAGTTATAGTCCTAAAAATGATTAAAATATTTTTGCACAAAATCTGGATTAATTAATTATTTATGTACAAATATGATTTTTTCAAAGTAGAAAAAAAAAGCAACGACATGTTTTTCTCCTATATTTTCAAAACATTCGGTATTGACTGACAAAACTCAATACCACGTGTCCACCACATCGGGGAGGTGAAAATAATTTTAACCAATCAATCGCCTGTGTGAAAATCGAACCCACAACTATCATGTTAAGAATAAGCCACGATGACCACGTTTTATCTCTTTAAATACATTTCAACTAAATCATAGGTTCATTCATGTACATACATAGTCAAAAACTCCATTCTACTAGAGCAAACTATAAACATCTTCAACGGTTTATGCTACCCTTGTACGTACAACTATGTTTCAACTAGACTTCTACATCAATTCTAGAATAGAATTAGCTCAGGCAAAGCTTCTTTCGTTTTATGTATCCCTGATACAATATTATTATTGGATTTAAATCATACGGTGAAAACTTTTACAGTGTTTATGTTTGCCTGGTACTTTGTGTTTGTAGTGAAGAACAGAGATTGTAATAATAATTATTATTTTTCTTTGAAACTTTTTGGATTTTTTTTTAATTTTGATAATTAATTATTAGATTTTTTATCATAGTTTTTATTTATTAATGAACTTATTTGTTTTGGTATATATAAATAAGTTACGACGGTTCATTGCATCAATCATTACAAATATATATAATAAGTAAATATAAATTTATAATTATAAAAAAATACACTTCAAAAAAATATTTAAGAATATTATTAATTTATTTATTTATACCTAATTAGTAGCCGTTCGTTCACTAGTTAGTTTACTTAAATGGTAAACTTGTACAGGTAGAACCACCTGCCACACCTCGTACCTGTATACCAGGACACCAACATTACATAGAAGGTTTATTACACCTGCAGGATTTTCACGATTCTCGGTTATTTGTGTGCCATAAAGTCTTAACTAGTGACCTATGAATGTGTGTGAAAATGGGAGGAGCTTAGCTTTTCCTCTTCTAACTTTAACTTTTCTTCTACGTTAGAGCGAGAAGTATTGATAATTCCTATATATCTGTCCCTTTCTAATGCAAATGTTTTTAATGTGTGGGTTGTATTTTCGTAATTTTATGTTATCTTCAGCGTTTACCCTATAAAAGAGTGAGATGGAGAATGAAGTTTAATATCTGTCGCTCTCTCATGTAAAATATATCTTCGTGTGTGTCATTTGGAAATGTAGTTGTGCAAAGGTAACCTGTTTCAGTTTAAAGGTAAAGGTGAGAGATATAATGATATCCTACCATATCATTATACCCTAGTACCCTAGGTGAGATGTAAGACAGGTGAAAAATGCACCTGTTTGTAATCCAGTCAAGTCAATTTTCCAACGCAATTAATTGACTTAAAGGTTTGTTTACCTTTTTATTTTTATTAATTATCTGTGGTAACTATTATTACAAATATTGAAAACTCTTTTGTGAATCATTCTTTTATTTAAAAAATATATTAACATTATAATATATATTGAATTAAATAAAATACTATTCAAATATAGCATACGATATTTTTTAATTAATAACTTTTATTAAAAGTATTGAAATACATATAAACCTTTAGGTATAATTATAATGATAATCAGCTGTCAGAATCGTTTCACAAGTGTCAAGCCATGGTTTAAGACAGGTTCGGTACTAGGACTACAAAGCTTTGTAAGAGCTTTCAGTATAAGGGCTGGGTTAAGTTGATATTGTGGTTTTTGTATTATTAATTCTTAATAAACTTTATTGTTTTTAACTCGTTTTTATTGACCTTATGGTACCTTCGAGACGGTCTGATGATGGAATTGGGAGGCTAATGGAACCTTAGATTACGTACTAGTGAACATATTGAGTTTGTTGTACTCATTACATTTATATTTTAATGTAATCTGTTAAAAAAAGAGTGTTACGTATATATATTATACCGTTTGTTAATTATTAAACAAATAAAGAATCACAATAAGAAAAAAATATTAATGGAAATAATTGAATCACTTCTTTTCCAGTAACAAGCGTTTAAAGTATTTCGCTAATTCTGGTTAAAGTCAATGAAATCAATTTTATGCAGATCGAATACAAATTGTACGTATGATTTTTACACGATAAGTCATATTCCACATTACAAATCATTGTATAATTATTAACACACGTAAGTTAAACATGACTTTTTTATTGTTAATTATTTATTATATCTTAAACTAAAAATCATTGAATACTTTTACATAGGCATTACATTGTAGAGAGAAATGAAATGTAAATAGATAGTAAATAAAAAGCACTAATATTGTGTAAATAAATATTTATTAACTATAATTAATCTTATTTATTGTACACATATAATTTAGTCACTTAATTCGAAGCTCTATATTTTTTTTAAACTTTATTTTAAATTTAATTCTATACTAAGCTTTCTTTACTAACACTAATACTACTGCAGGTTAAAAACGCAACATTATTAAATTACAATATAATTTTAAATTTTAAATAACTCGAATAAACGAACTAAAAAATACGAAATACTCTAACTGAAAGACGTAAATAAGGCACTTCCAACATTTTTTTTCTTTTTTCTTAAGAGTTATATATATATATATATAAAATACTAAAATAATAATAATCAATTAATATGTAAAGAAGTAATAATAGTACAATGTAAAAAAGTATAGACAAATATCATGTTTAAATAAAATAAATAAAAAAAAAAATGTCGCAACATGGCTCAACCCTAAACGTAGAAGGTAAATAAATAAATAAGAGAAATAAATGAATTATCCAACAAAATGGCAATAAAAACTTTTTAATGGCCACCGTTTACGGAAAAACATGAAATTTTCTGCATATTTTGTATTTGTAATACTAGGGAACCAAAAACGTTAAGATGGTTAAGAATCTTTATATAAAATAAATACTTTGTGCACAAACTTCTACCTTAATATTGAGAAGATAAGAGTGAATTTAGTTATACAGCGCTCGTTTATTCGTATTAAATGTAGAATGTTCTACGTTTCACGTCTAATTGCTACGGGGGATGCTACGTAGACATTAATGGCAACATCACCACGCATTTGAGGTTGTAGTACCAGGAGACTATGAAACGCTAGAAAGTATCAATATAACCAGATATTTATAGGCCCCGCCTTCTAACGGCGGAAAAGCTAGGGTAGCTAATAGAAAATTTTATCGGCATAGATTGGCGCTATATGTTATAGTTTCATCGCAATATTTCAAGCTTTTATTTGTATTATCTTTTTATAATATTATCGCAAGCTTACTAGGTAACTGCCGCAGTGTAAATTAAACTTTCAAAAGAGTTTAAGAATCTTAAATATTTCTTAAATTACGCTTAAGCTATACAGTAGTGAGTAGACGAACGAAATTTGTCTGCTGATCTGTCTTAATAGAGAGTGACTAGAATTTTCGAAAACTAAAAATAAATCATTTTAAAATTATTCAATAAAAATATTTTGTGAAAAGAAATTAGTGATACACTAAGCTAAGACCTATAGACACATGTGGTGTTCTGGTTCCTTAAAAAAAACCTCCTCGAAATCGGTCCAACCGTTTAAGAGCCTTAGTTCTGTGCCTGGCACACACACAGTCAGCGACGTTACTGTTATAACACCATAAATATGAAAATATTTTTCGAGTAAATTATAAATAAATTAATTATATTACAAAAACGGCATTTTAAGAATCAGTCATTACTTAAAATTGGAAGCAAAGTAACAATAAAATAAACAGAAAAAAGCTCCGTAAAACTCCGAACAAAGTTTGAAATTCGAATTTAAATTTCAGTACGCCATGAGCTTTCAGAGTGTGGACACGCTCGACTGCGCTCTTGATACATCGCAAAATGCTGCTTTGAGAAAATTTTTGCTTGATAGTACCAGGGGTACATAAGATGGTTGTAGTTCTACTAGTATTGAATGAAACGTACATTTAAATATATGTATGTATGTAATGTATTAATTTATACGTATATTTATGTGTGTGTGCAGACAAGGGTTGTTTTGAGGATGTAGAAAAGTGTTGTAACTCTTTTATTTTATTTTTTATTGAAATACTTTAGAAATTAATAATACTATACTCCCTACGACCTTCAGAATTAAAACAAATAAATCGTTTTTTAAATCACACATTGCTCAGATTTTTTTTTGTTTCAATATTTTTAACATACTTAAAATCATAGTGCATGTATTTTTTTACACTTCTTGTCCTGATTGTAATCTGTTTGTCAATAGTAGTAGTCTGTTCTTACTGTCTGTTCAGAGATGTAAAAATAATACTAATAATTATAGATCATCTTTTCACATAAGGCAATTGAAAATTTCTAGTATTTGAAACTTTGTAAATATTCCTATTCCATTAATAATTTGATAATTTACTTACATTTAATGGTCTATATAGTAACATTAACAGCAAGTCCGTTTAGTTAGCTTTTTAAAACGATAAAGCTTTTGGACCACAATTTTAAATTTTCGAAAATAAAGGTTTTTCATAAAGAAATAGAAAAATTGCTTACTTAGAAAACGTTTAAAAATTTTAACGTAGCGGGACTCGAACCCGCGATTCCTGGAAACCAACCAGGCACTCTGACCACTAAGCTATACATACGTTCGTATTTCGTTGAACGTACGTTCCGTACGAGTCCGTTCCGTACGAGTCCGTACGTTCAAATTTTTATACGTTTTCTAAGTAAGCATTTTTCTTTCCTAAATGTGGAATAAATAATACTTTAAAAATGTTAAAAATAATAAAAAAATATAACTTAGTTAGGCCACTTTGACACCGGCTGAAAAAGCTTTTTATTAAAGAAGTAGAGGGGGAAGGGGATGCTTTTTAACATTTTTAAAAAGCGTTTTCCCGATATTTCGGACGTTTGAATTTTCTTTACACGGATATCATAAGCGGGAGGAGGTCTAAAGAATGTTTGGAATCCTGTGGAAAACCTTTTTTTACTTCATAAAGAAGATTTTCCCGCATTTGAGCATTTTTGCTGCCAGGCTAGCATAGATTTGTAGGAGCTTATTGGAATTTGGGAAATGGTGAAAAGCTTTTGAGAGTTTAGTTGGCGATATTTTTGTAGGCTGAATATATATATATATATATATTAATGCTTAAGATTTATTTAAAATATATCTCTTGGTATACTTATCTTTATTTTGAGTATGTGAATGATTTTCATACGTATATGAATAAAATAGTTTTATTGATGTCATATTAAAAAAAAACTATTTTTAAAATATGTTTAATTTAGACAATACTTTAAATTTAAAATTTCAGTCCCAAAACGTTGTACAATATGCATAGAGTTGTAATTAATTATTCCGCCTCAGAAAAGGAAAAAGAAGGAGAAAAAGAATAGGTGGACAAGTGAAAACAAACTAAATTGAATAAATAATACAGTATCTATATCTATCCATATAATATTATACTGTATCATTTATTAAAAAGAACAAATTTGTAACTGATCGCTGCCTGTACATGGAAGATACATAATTTTTTTAAGGACATATGTCCTTAATATAATATAATATATATATAATTGATAATAATTAACTCAAAACATTTTTTTTTAATTTTGCCTGTTTACCTCTTCTCTGTGCGTTTGTGCATGCTAATCTCAGAAACGGCTTAAACGATTTAAATGCAGTTTTATTTTATGTATTGACAAACTTTTCTTAACTTTAAATGTTTGTTTTATTTAAATCGGATCATAAATAAAAAAAATATCTATTAATATTCTTCGAGTAAATAACTGTAAACTGTTTTATGTATTGAATTAGCTTAAACTTTAGTTTTAAATACATATATTGGATTGTCTTTAATATGATATTATCCTAAATGTAAAATACGTTACCACCGGTTAAATATTCTTATTTTTACTGATACTTAATGTACTTCACGCTCTCTCTCTCTCTCTCTCTCTCTCTCCCCCCCCCTCTCTCTCCCTCTCTCTCTCTCTCTCTCTCTCATTATAAAAAAAGAGAAAGAAATATTACTAAAATAACTGTTACGTTAAAATAACTTATCCGAAAGAACAAACTCTTATAGGAACAACAAACTTAAGTAAAAGCCGGATATACAGAAATGTACTAAACCCGGATAAGCCCGGTTGAACCGTGTTAAACACGCTTAAATCCGTTATCATCTACCAGGGCAGCATAAACCGATGAGGGTATTTAATCCGATATACCCTTAGGACAGACCCTCCCCCGTACTTTTGTATGCGGCTAGAAACTGAGCTTTAAATCTGTGTACGAATTTTATGATTAAATAATCTGTCTCTTTTATTATAAGTAATAATTTGAAGTTTTATATTATATTTTTTACAGAATTTAATAACCTCTTAATAAATAAATAAATATTTTACAGGCATATTAAAAATACTTTAGGAAAAAATACAAGAATAATATTATTAAAAAATTGACTCTATTACGTTAAGTATAAAGTTGCATTTTGAAGACTTACATAATGCTGCAAATCGATATCTCGTAGAGCTTTCGTAGCAGGGGGCGTAGCCAAAATGAAAATGTGAAAACTATTTCTATTTCACTCACTCTTGTCGAAACGATGTATATGTGTATCTCTTTCTAAATTCCCCTAACTTTTCCGTAAGTAAAGTACCAGGAGCAACACAAAAGTATGAGAAAAGTTTTAGGTGAACTAAGTGATAGTAAAGTTTTATGTCCAGCGGAACTCTCCTTTGTAGGAACTTCTATGATATAATAACATAATTAAATAATTTAATTTATGTTGTAATTATATATTAAAATAATTTTAAGTTGTATATAAAATAAAATATTTTATTTTCTGTATATTTTTTTCGGCAACCTTTTCATTTTGTTTAAAAAAGGTGAAAACTAAATGTAAACTATGTATATATATATATGTACTAAATGTATGGCTAAATGTAATATTATTTGTGTAAATGACACAAATATATTACATTGTATAATTTTTTTAAAGTATTTATTTATTTATTTACCTTCACGCTATATCCCGCACACAGCTGGGTAAGCAGAGGGAACCTAATGTTAAACCATTCCGTTCCTCATTTTTTGCCGAATTCTGAAGGTTTACCTGGACACCAGAACGGAAAAATGAAAATATAAATTTCAATAAACATTTCATTTCCTCGAGTGGGGGTCAAAACCACAACCAGGCGCGTTTACAGTCACACAGTACCATTAAGCCACGATTGGCCTCATTATATTTATATATTGTAATAGAGGTCAGTCGTGGCGCAGCGGCACGAGGTGTGACTGCAAAACCGACTGGTTGTGGGTTCGATCTCCACTCGAGGAGATGAAATACTTACTTAACTTTATATTTCCATTTCTTCGCTCTAGTGTCGAGATTAAGCGCAGCGTTGAGTTCTGCCACTCAACACGCAATGCCTTCAGGATTTGGCAGAAAGTGGGGAACGGAGTGTTATAACACTAGGTTCCCTCTGCCTCCCTGCTGTGTGCGGGATACAGCGTGAAGCTGATTTGTAATATTTAATCATTAATTTGTCTGTATAAACAGATTCACAGAAGGTTTCGTCGATATACGTGAACGAGAACGAAAAGTGAAGCGCGGCAGCCGCGAGCAAGGGAGGCAGCTTATGAACAGGCATAATAATGAAGCCGGGAGACGGGTACGTGTTATTAAAACGACATTCTTCATAATATAATTTAACGATTCATATATTACATTTCATTTCTATTTGATATATAAAGAAAATATATCTCACACTGCTTTAAATAAGTTTGCTAATTCCAATGAGGCTAGTTGGAGGGTCGATTCCCACTCAAGGAAATTAAATAGGTATTTAATATTTTAATTTCTTCGCTCTGGTAACGAGGCGTTCAGTTTCGTCATTCAACACGCAATGCTTAATATACACACAGAATCCGTCTTAATGAAAACAGAGTGTTTTAGATTTTCAGGTTCCTTCTGCCTACTCTGCTACGTACGGGATTTAGCAAAAAAATAAATGCAAAACGAGTAACTCGTGTTGTAATAAAACACTTAATTGTACATTAAAAAATAAATAGTTTCAGATTTTAATCGGTAATAGCATATTGTCGCCTTTAATTAAAATTAATCAGCTTCATGATTTATGTTGTATATAGCAAAGTAGACAGAGACCTAGTCCTAAGATATGTCTTCATTCTTCGCTTTCCACCTGAATTCGAAACATTCCGTCCTGAATAAATGGTGATAATCAACGCCGCACTCAGAAATAATACGTTTCCCCGAAAGATCGAACCAGCAACCATCACGTATATATACAGTCAGACGCAGTTTCACTACGCCACCATGGCATTAGTCAGTCCTTCGTAATCGTTAATTAATACATTTCATAAATAATTTCATAATAGGCGGTCATTAAAAAATCCCGCGTGACATGCAAGTGCCACGGCGTCTCCGGCTCATGCAGCTTGATCACCTGCTGGCAACAGTTGGCGACTTTTAGAGAAGTTGGTATGTATTGAACATTAATATTAAACATAAATATAATTATCAGCCATATGTCTGTAAACGACAGGTTGTGGGTTTGGTTCCCACTCGAGGAAATGAAATATTTAATATTTCATTCAGCGGAAAGTGAGGAACGGGGTAACACTAGTTTTCATTTGCCTACCTTCCTATTTCCGTTTACAGTGTAAAGCTGAAAAAATATATAAACATACATATTGAGAATGTTTTATAAATTTTATTCCATTTTTACATGTAGAATTTTTTTATCAGTTCTACGCTGTATCCCGCACACAGCAGGATAGGCAGAGGGAACCTAGTGTTAAGATACTCCGTTCCCTTTCACGTTCAAATGAAAATATTCATTTAAATAAATATTTAATTTCCTCGAATGGAGATCGAACCCACAACCAGTCGCGTTTACAGGTACACATTGTGCCCCTGCGCCCCGACTGCCTTCAATTAATATCATACTAATATATAATATACTTTATCAAGTATCTCCGAACTTCTTATAAACATACATACAATATTAATATCGAAACGTCTGGAATAAATCGTCACCCATATATATTCTCACAAATAACTCTATTAGTGAGCCATTCACAGCAGAATCCAAATACCAGTTAAAGTAAATAGCTTCTATTGTACTCGAGATCTGATATTAGGTGGTTAATGAGACCTATTAATTCTCCTGTCGTCCCATGCTGCCCTGGTACATTGAATTCATTTCTCTAAATGTCGCATGGAATTTATTTATTTTAACTACTATTCCGTCCTTTCGGTTGGTTGGATTGAAGTATATATATATATATATATATATATATATATATATATATATATATATATATATATATATATATATATATATATATATATATATATATATATATATACTTTTTTAATTGTAATAATAATAAAACTATATTTTTATTACTGACCTTACAGTTATTGCCACATTTTACTTAATAAATTAATAATTAAAAGTTTTTTTTTTGCTGTATTCCGCTCATAGCAGGGTAGACAGAGGGAACCTGCGAACCAAGTTAACAATCTCGATTCCCATTCTTAACGCCGCTATATTTATTTTTATTAAATGTTAAAATTGTGCGTTGATTTCGAATAGAAATATTAAAATTTTGACATCTCCAGAAGTTCTTCCGAATAATGAAACAAAAATACCTCTACTTGCCTTATAATAGAAAATCATAATTTAATTGAATATTATACTTTATTTTTTTCTTATTTATTTCTTGATTCAAATCTATATTTTACTGCATGTAAATGCAGAATTCAAAAAGAACCGTTACAGTTAAATTGGCTTTACATTGTTCTTTAGATCTGATATAAAAATTCAATGAGAACTATTAATACCCGTGTTGTTTCATACTAACTTATCTAATAGCTCAGATTAACTTTGGTAGTAGATCTTCCTTGGGTTCCTTTCTGAAGAATTAGCTATATAATTATATCTTATTATATATTTTTTCGTTTTATAAAGCTAGCACAAATATCTATCCTGTTTTTTTTTGCTTCATAGAAATAACTTTAAAAATAATACACTTTTTTAAATTTAATTATGTTACATCTTTTTAGCTTCACGCTGTATCTCACACATCACAAGGTACGCAGGGTAACCTGGGAACCTAATGTTAACACTCCTTAGTCCATACCCATTAAGAAACTATCTATTCAAAAAAGTCGGTTAGAAACCCTAACAAACACATAATCAACAATAAACAAGCTTGAAATATATTCAACAAGACATTATATCTACATATCTTAAATAATACTTTACTCTCCGATACCAAAACGGTAGGCGAACGTTAAGCCGACGAAATGAACTGACTGTGGCATAAATTAGCTTATTTACGTCTCAAGCTATCTCCCGAGGACATAATCTGACAGTGAATACTTTATTATGCTCGACAGCTTAAGGATAAAGCTTGTATGATATTACTGTATGTGTGACGTGGCTTAGTGGTTAGCTTGTGTAATTGTCACAGGTTTAAATTTGTAATCCGGTTTTGTTCAAGTTGACCAGAGTGAGGTGCGAAATTTTCATTTTCATTTGGATAATGACTTGGAAACAAATTGGATTTTTATTTTCTGCTTCACGCTGTATCCTATATGCAGAGGGAGTCGAGTGTTCAGACACTCCGTTTCTCCACTTTTCGCCGAATACTAAAGGCATTGTGTGTTGATTTATTGAGTGCAGGAATTCAACGCCGCACTTTGCCTCGACACCAGAGCGTAGAAATGAGAATATTAAATATATGTATATTTAATTTCTCCGAGTGGGAATCGAATCTACAACTCGTCGCATTTACAGTCACATACTTGTTCCCTTGCGCCACGACTAGCGTTTGAAAAGCAATTAATTTTTATTATTATAATGTTGATACATACAACGTATTAAATAAATATTTGTATTTCTTTTTACTATATTATAATGTAATTTCTTTTATAATCCAATATTTGATTATAAAAGAAATTACATCAGAATTATTATCCAGTCGTGGCGCAGCGGCACAAAGTGTGACTGTAAAACCGACTGGTTGTGGGATCGATCCCCACTCGAGGAAATTAAATATTTACTTGAATTTATATTTCCATTTCTTCGCTCTGGTGTCGAGGCGAAAGCGCGGCGTTGAGTTCTGCCACTCAACACGCAATGCCTCCAGAATTCGGCAGAAAGTGGGGAACGGAGTATCTTAACACTAGGTTCCCTCTGCCTACCCTGCGGTGTGCGGGATACAACGTGAAGCTGATAAATTTAATACTTTACACTTTAGATTACGCTTACTTACCTTATTAAATTATTTTTTATTATTGTGGGACTTATACAATTCACTAACGTAGTCATTACTAATTTAGTCATAAAACTTCCAATTATTACATTATAATATTTTGTCATAATTACAATTGAAATAAAATTATCATATTGTCTATAAAAATTTAAAATATAAATTAAAACTCTATGTTAACGACATCACACGGGTGGCCATATAAATCAAAAAGACCGCCAAGGGCATAGTAATAGAAGCATTTCCAGACATTGCTTATTTATTATCACTGCATACTAATAACAGTCCCAGAACTATTATCATGTTAAATTTATTATAGTGGAATGAATTTATCAACTTTTATTTTTATCTGAGACATACGAACGATTATCTTAGTTATTAATAAAATTATTTTTATTAAAGTATTTCTTTTATTGTTTGAAAACTGTATATAATCTGTTATTTTGAAATTTTGGTAAATTTGTTTATACGCTATTTCTATAATTAAATTACTTGCAAGCCATAGACAATATTATGATTAGGTAGAGTACGTAAAATATTTAACCACTTTTACTATTTTAATCGTTTTTTTTCTCCAGGAGATTATCTTAAAGATAAATATGAAGGTGCTACCGAGGTAAAAGTATCCAGACGCGGAAAGTTACGGCTATCCAATCCAAACTACAGTCTGCCAACGTCTCAGGATCTCGTTTATTTGGAAGAGTCACCAAATTATTGTATTCGAAATGAGTCACAGGTAACAAATAATGGCAGACGTTCTTTTAATATTTTACGAATTCTTTGTTAGCTGTAAAACAATATTTTTGTTTCTATACATATTTTTATCTTTGTGTTATAAATAATTTATGGTGGTAAGTTACGGTTTAGTAAGTTAACATTCCTGTAGTGCTAGCCGCACACAATATTATTGTCAATACAATATTTTCGATAATATTGTTCCACAATGGCCCCCCATATATAAAAAATTAATCAATATTTCATCGTAAAATCTGACGCAGTCGTTCAGTAGCTTTATTTCTATGCGTACGTGTTAAATCTATAATGGTTAGAAAGAAAAAAGCTGTTGCTTTAGTTTTTGCATTTAGCTTACTTACAAAAAAGGCAAAAAAAAAGATTGATCGAATACTGGATGAGAGAAAAAAAGGCCATTCGTGGCTCAGGGACACAAAGTGTGACTGTAAACGCGACAAGTTTTGGGTTCAATTCCCGTGCAATTCGAATAAAACGGTGATAAAACACACGTCATCATCAACAGTACATATTTTATTGACAATATTATTGTTCGTGTGCGACCACCCTAAATGAACGTAAAAACTCTAATTATTAATTAATATTTAGTATAAATATATTTCATGTCTTATTTGGTAACTTTGACAATTAATAAATAATTAATTCTTAACACCAGGGATCTTTGGGGACTTCAGGCAGAGAATGCAACAGAACCTCAGCAGGTATCGACGGATGCTCGCTCATGTGCTGCGGTCGAGGTTACAATACTAAGAAGATCGTAGTTAAAGAACGTTGTCAGTGCAAATTCCATTGGTGTTGTAGAGTAGATTGCAATACATGTGTAAAAACTATGGAAATATATACTTGTAAATAGTTCTGTAATAACAAAAATTTTTGATCTCATCTCTCAATGTTGTAAGTCAAAACTGAAATTCAATTGTAGTTTAGCAGTAGAAGTAAAAATGTACATTGTTAAATAAATTGTAGTAGATAAGTATTTAATGACGTCTCTATACAATATTTTATTGATATTTCAGAAATATTTTGTGTAGTCTAATAATTAATTAATGTGTCTAATAAAAATTAGCATTCCTATAGTGTATTTTAATTAATTTATTATAAATTTAAATAAATAATTTCAAATTGGTGTTTGTGAAAATTAATTGATCACGATTATTAACTTTTGAATTTGTTTCCAAGTGAGGCTTTAATTTTTCTTTAATATTATGTAGTTAAGATTGTTTGTGTATTGTGGATTAAATTGGCTAATAGTATTTTCTTAATATTACCAGTATTAAATTAGCTATGTACCTACATCGTGTGTTGAATATAAGTTTAACTGTAATTATTAGATATTGATCTTTATGATTTATTTGTACATATATTGTTTATTTTTAATATAAGTTATATAAAGATTTTACCTTATTGTATATTATGCCTCCGACCCATAAAACTCAGTAAAATTAAAGGTCTATTATATAATGAATAATCTATGTAAAGGTCATCTTAATTTATAAACATTTAATAAAATCATTATTCTAAACCTATTACATTGTTCTGTTTTATTTACACATATAAAAAATTTATACATAAATTATTAAATAAACAGCAACAATGATAATAAAAAAGAGCAATGAAGCCGGAAAGCTGGTCCATACATTGCGTCTACATGCAAACGCGCATTTTATAGGTCATTCTTCATCATCTCTCTGAATTATTTAGCAAAGCGAATAAATCTTTGAATTTTTGGTGATATTTAACCATTTGACAACTTGGGAATTTACTTTGAAGAAAATCTTTATAAATTACATAATTTTGCTACAATATTTTTTCTTTACCTACTTTGTTTCATTCAAATATTAACTCCAAGATAAAGAACTTTTTTAAATAATGAAGTTTTTAAAAAATAAACAAAAACACAGATGTTTGTCCTTCTTTCAGTGGTTACTAGATAATTAAAGGAATCGTTTGTTAATTTAATTTTTATAACTTATTTTCATATCAAGTACGATCTTAACCACATGGCTGAAATCAATTTATTACGGCCATAGCCAACAAATAGTACAATTTAATGGATACTGTAAAAAAATGTTAAGATCAAGGTGCTGAATTGAGTCAACGGACGAATAATAATTATTGACTATGGTTCATATTTGTCTATGGCCAATATTTGTAAATGTCTTATATGTCAATTCGAAATTGTCAATTGTTAAAATTAAGGCGCCATCTTTTTTCCTTCCTGTTGTTATTGTGATACGTATAAAAATTTTCAAAATTTGCCACTGAGATTTTATTTATTAACTTAAAATACTTTGAACTATGGGCAGAAAATCAAGACCCAAACATCGTTCTGTAAGTTTCCATTGCAAACATACTTTCTATTATTGTTTCTATTACTAAATTCGAAAAATGCACTTTTGCAATTTCGATAAAAGGTTAAACGACCCGTACAGACGTCTATTTCTTCTTAAATTATATTTATAATGTTTAAATTACTGTGAAATATATTTTCGTGTTAGTGTCATGATTATTTAAAATAACCAAATGTTATATTATTATAAACGAGGTTAATATAAAACAAGTAAATATGTGATATGAGATATAGTAAAACGGCAAGTTCACGAACAAGACTGATTCTTGTTCGTGAACTTGTCGTTTTACTACACGGTAGCGGTGGGTTTTGAATCCAAGACCTTTCGGACTGGTGGCTCCTTCGATTAAATTCATATTATAACTTCGTAAGGTAAGAACAGTACAGGATGATAATATTTTACGATATAAACAAAGTTTCTTCTCTTCTAAAATCCCAAAATAACATTATTTTCAGAGAATTTCATGCTCTACATCAATAATAAACATTTACAAAAACAAAAAAATGATGAGGAAAAGAACTAATAAAACAAACCAACAAATAAAAAAACTATTTAATCAACTTCGACATGAAAGTGAAGTGACTAATTCATTTAGCTCTTTAAACAATACTGTTATTGAAATAGACAATACAATACCACATGTAAATACAGGAGTACAAAATGTGGATAATAAACCTGATAATAGTTTAATTGTAATTGATGATGATGATCTTATTACGAATAATACACCATGTCCGATTCACTGTTCTACACCTATAAATAGTAAACATAATTTAAATGAAACAACACATAGTAGAACAAACAATAACACCAAAGTAGCCCAAAACTTTAATAAAGACATTGAAAATTTAACAAAAGAAATCAACAACAGTTCTTATTTAACCATAGATCTTACGACAGATAGTGGTTTAAATATGACAAAGCAATCTAATACAGTAATAGACTTAGCTAATTCCACTGAATCTCAAGACTGCTTAATATCTGATGGTACTTTATCAATGAGTGGAGATTCTGATGTAACAGTTATTAAAACTAAAAGAAAAAACAATGTCAGTAATAAACAAATGAGGAAATTTGCAAATGGAATTGCTAAACTGGATTCGTCAGAAAGAGGCAAGCTATTAGAATACATTGCTGGTAAAATATTCAATGGATGCAATGGACCTAATACCTCTAAGAATAGTCTGCATAGTTTAATTGTAAGTATATAAAAAAGTCTTCAATTTAATAATATATGACTAGCTAGGCCTGTAACTTCATCTTTATGACAAAAGTTGTATTGTTAAAACTTTTTTATTTAGAAATCCATTGAAATGAAACATAAATTGCATGTATATTGGTTAAACCATTATTGAGAGTAGCTTACACAAACAGGCAGAATTAAATTTTAAAAAAAGTTATTTTGGATCCTATTTTAATTAAATGTCCTTCCTAATAATACATTTTCTCATAAATCTTCCTTGTACAGACAACAACCGGTTATATTTCTATTATATGTGTAGATGAGTCAGTCAGCATAGGCGAGATTCTTGATTGTAAACGACATAATTGTAGAACCAATCCCTACACAGAATATTTTTTATCTCTAACAAAAGAAAAATTTATTGTTTGGTTCCACCACTCAACATGCCATCAAGCAATTTCTCAAATCATTAAAATCTGTCTAGGTGAAAGCATGACAGATAGACTACTTACAAAGTTATGGTATTAAAATAGGTATAAAAATGATTTATTTATTACTTAAATATATTATTTTAGCATGGGGTAAACAGAGCAACGGAAACAGTAGAAGATACATATATAAAGGATGTTATATTAGGTCGAGCCTCAAGAAACAGTATAGGGAGTAATATTTATAACCCAGAGAGAGACATAAAAAATAAAACAGGATTAAGAATGATTGTTATAGACGGTAGCAATGTTGCTATGCGGTAAGTTTTTAAAGTTTAATATAAATAAATATACATCTGACTGAAAATATGTAGTTTGGAGTTCAATTTCAAAAAAGGATAAATTATTTCCGTTTCTCAGCTCTCGTAGACAAAGTGCACTGCGGTAATCTATGTTACTCAGTACAAAAAGTTTTAAATTTTGGCAAAAATTGGAAAATAGACTGTCTTGACACTTTTCTCTGTGAACATGAACATGAAGGAAAACGTAATGAAAAATTTGTAAAACTTTATATTTATTATTACATCAGGAATTACAACTATTAACGCGGTTGCGAGTTCCATTTAAAGTAAAATAACCTCCATTCAACACTTCGAAAATTCACCAAAAAGTGGGGAAGGAAAGTGTCAGTAGTATAGGTATATAAAAATCTCCATACAAAGATGCTAACAACAAAAATAAATTGTAAGCCCTCGTATAAGAATTTCGACGTAGCTTGATGTGAATATATGGCTTTGTGGTCAGAGCGCTTGGACGATTTCCAAGAGGCGTGGATTCAAATCCCGCTACATAACATTTTTTATATGTTTTTCTAAATAAGTGTTTTTCTTTCCTGTTATAAATGAGGAATAACACTTAAAAATGTCAAAAATATTTTATTAGCATTCTCTCTTGCCAGACGATAATTCTTAGTACAATCTTTGGGTAGCGGAAATTTGTAAAAATCTCCCTACAGAGATGCTAACAATATAAATAAGTTGTAACAAGCGTATAAGAACTTCGACGTAGCTTGGTGAGAACGTAGGGACGGTTTCCAAGAGCGCGGGTTAAAATTTTTGTATATTTACGTTTTAAATAAATATATTTTTACATCATATACAATAAATACAATTAATTAGTAAGTTTTTTTCTAATATTTTATATATTTTTTTTATTTTATGTTCTTTTTTATTTCCAGACATACAAAAGGAAGAATATTTTCAGTGAAGGGATTAAAAATCTGCATTGATTATTTTGTTCGACGCGGTCACGTGGTTAAAGCGTTTGTGCCGCATTTTAGGTAAATTATATTTAATTTTTAATTATTAAAAAAATAATTATTATGTTACTTAGAAAATATCCACAAAATAAAACACAACGATGGTAATAAAATAAATTTACAGATTTTTTTTAAATTTAATGTATTTTAAAGTAGTATAAATAGTATAATGACATGCATTTTTAGATATTCCTCTTTATTTTCAGATGTAAATATGGAAAGAGTACCGACGGCAAACTCTTAGATCAGTTAGAAAAACAAGGCCTAGTCGTTTACACGCCGTCGAGGGAAATACAAGGGAAAATGATCACTTCTTATGATGATAGGTTAGTTTTTGTATTTTTACATAAATTTATTATTCTTTTTAGATTGTAAGATGACTTTTTAAAATGTGACAAGAATCGAACCAGTTATTTAATAGAATTGTGTGGCATATTTTTTGTTAAGAAATAAAATCATATTTTTTGTGACTTCACTTACTGAATGTCTCAAATTGTAAAAAGTGTAATCTACTATATTAAATGGAATTAATTAACACTATCACATCGCATCTTACATGATAGAACCTAAGTTCTTCTTTAACAGATCGACAAGAATTAAATGTCAATTTTAAAGTACAGTACGGTCGACGAGTAGTGGCTGCCCTAAAAATATATTTTCTGAACGTTTGCATAGTTACGCATAGTTCAATCGGGATGAAAAGAATCAAAAGTCAGATTTGCGTAGCCATCTACGGCTTACTTCATGGCAGCCACGACTCGTCGACCGTACTGTATATTTAGAACATTTTAATTTCCACAACTAAAAGTAACTAAACGAAATTCTTAATATTAAAAATAATACCCCCAACTTAAAATTAACCCAAAGTAATAAATATATGTAACTTATGAAGAATTTTAATATTAGAAAAAATGCCTAACAAAAATGATAAAAAAATTATAAATAAACGTACCCAAAGGAACACCAACTAGATTATCAATATTTTTAACGTAAAATAAATATTTCAAAGTATTAAAATTGAAAATAGTGCGAAATATAATACCAGAAGAAAACGACGAAACATATAATATCAGAATAAAACCAAACCAAGAAATTAAATAAAATCTAACTAATCTACTACTCAAATAAGCAAAGAGAATCAAAGTATTAGTAAAAAACAGCAAATAAGCACAAGAAAATGAACGTAAAAATGAACAGTAGATTGAAAATGTATGAAGATTTACAAAACCGTCAACGTCGTTTGTCTGTTCGGGTCGGTCATACCGTGCAGCTCGTAGGTTAGCTCATTTTGAATCAGTGATTTCTCCTGAAGTATTTATTATAATAATATACAGTACAGTATAAATATTTCAAAACAACACACACACAGAAACACTAAAGATGACTATTATATTTATTTTGTTAAAGATGAATACCACATTATAGAAAATACAGTAACAATTACCCGATAAATTTAAATTAAATATTAAAATAGATACTGGATTTAGTAACAACTTTCAGAGATAAATATATACAATTGTGGACTTTTTAACAAGGTTTTCAAAGGAGAATACTTTTGTAGAACATTGTTTTTACGCGTCTTTGATTGTGTCAGCGCACGCGATGTAAGCGCTCAGGAAGCATTTTAGGCGACCTTATCTTAAAATAATGAAATTGCTTAGCGATGTTTGTAACTAACAAATAGAAATATATTTTGATATATTAGTATAAGTAGAGAATATTACAAATATGAGAAAAAAAAGTAGCCTATGTTCATCTTGAGACCCTCAAGTCTCTTCATATATTAATTTTTTTCACAATCGAATCAGCAGCTTGGCCGTGATTGCGTCACAGACAGACAGACAGATAGAGTTAATTTCGAATTTATAATATAAGTATGGATACTATTATTTCCTTTTTTCTAGGTACATAGTGCAATGCGCGGCCGAGTTCGACGCGGTCATCGTCTCCGGTGACAACTACCGGGACTTACTCCGAGAAAATCCAAGATGGCGACACGTCATCGAGAACAGATTGCTGCAGTTCACGTGGGTCGGCGACATGATCATGTTCCCTAGGGACCCCTTAGGTCGGGATGGGCCAACGCTCGAGAATTTCCTAAAACATCCGTCTTAAAAAAAATGGTGTAAATATATTTATTTTAAACACTAATAAAGGAAAAAAGAGCAAGCTGGAGAGCCGCCATTGATTGTCGATGATATTATAATGTTACCATTAAATAATACTTGTATACAATGAAACGAAAAGAAAAATTTATAAAACTATTATCATGATCGAAACGTGTAAAATTTATTGATATGTTACTAAATCCACTTCATACAAAAAAAAATACCAGATATTTTTAAAATATGATTATCTTATAAAGATATACGCAAGTTCTCTTGATATAAACAATATATGCAAGATATTTTTAGATATTTTATAAAAGATTATTACTAATTAAAAAAATCTATTCGGAGACTACGTTTTTTTTATTTTAGTTATTTTATTATTCAAAAAAATTGTATGTGACAAACAAAAGAAATAAGGTAACATAGACTTCTATTGAAAATATGCATAATTCAAAATATCGTAATTTTTTTAAACGTTTTTATTTCTATAGTGAATTTAGTAGATTATGATAATAATGAATATCTATTTTACAAATTCATTGTAAAATCTAAATCGAAATTGTGAATATAAATAATATTGCAATAGCTTTCCTACAATTATATTTATTTAATATCTACATGTGTATTTTTTAAATTAAACATTTAAAACTATTTTATTTTGTATTATAAAATTGTTTTAATATGTTTAAATGTCCAATTTAGAATATTATATATATGAGTATAAAATATATTATTCTACTCTTATATTATACTTATTTTAGAGTATAAAGTCTTTGTAAAGATAATGTAAATATTTTGTAGGAAAACATTCTTTTTTTTGGGCTGTTAAACATTATGTTTTTAGTTTTACTTCAAAGACTGAAAATATTAATTGTTTTAAACCGAAAATTGTAAATATTTTTTAGATTTTGTTAATTTGTTTTTAAATTTTTTATAAGAAAATAAAAACTGTCTTACTGATTGTTGTTTATTTATATTTTACACTGATCTTATATATAATATGAATAGATCAGTTATTTTAATATAAACATTTATAAACTTATTCACTGTGAATATTATTATATTAGTTACATTCGGGTTCTTTATGCTATGTACATTTATAATTAGGATACTGCCTTACAACAGGGTTGACTACCCCAGACAACCCTCCATTTGCTATAAAAGACGCTCGTGGTCGATGTGATTTATCTCACAGGCAGCTCATAGTGCTTGCTTTTCTTAAGGGACAGAGTACCCTCTTCCCTCCTCACCGGTGTCGCTGTAAAAGCCAATAGGGCTAACAGCAATAACCTCAAGATCGAAAAAAAAGATGTGATTTGTTATCATTTAATTATTAGTTCATTGTTAACAAGTTATAAAGTGATTTAAATGTTTGTCGGTATATCATGCAAGTTACCTACAATTTGTTAACGATCATATAAAAGAGCGCACAGATATTCTTTGGGCATCCCGTGGAGACACTAAAGACCATCCCACGTCAACAGCAATAAAACCAAGTCGTGTTGAAATTGCTATATAAATATAGCTAAAATATCAATAAAAATAGAAAACAAAGAAGTAAAATAAAGCTTCTTTTAAACAAACGGAAAAGATTAAAAAAACGATATTCCTTTAGATTAGAGCCTACAATAACTAGTGAAAAGAAGTATTCGGCGAAGAGTGGCGCCACTCTACAGCCAATGCCTCATGAGGTCAGCGGAACTTGCGGAGTGGACTTTCTTAATACTAGGTTCACTGACTTTGTATAGAGGTAAAAATAATTTACAATCAAATCTGGACCAATGCACTGGTCTAAATAAATTTCTAGAGCAAGATCCAAGCATATTGCTAAAATCTTTGAGGAATTGAGAGATAGGTACACTTTCCGAACTCGTCAGTTTGGAATAATAACGCTGACTATCCCGCATTGCCAGAGCTTAATACCTAACGTTAAGTTCAACCAAAAAGCTATTCAGCGAGATCTGCCTTGGACATCCACAAGTCAAGCTTGCCAGATGGAATCTGTTCTTTAGTTCATGTGGTCCTGAACTGAAATAAATGGTAATGCGTTTTTTCGACAGCTTAGCCTAGAGCTAGCTTAGCTTAGAGTGACCAATACAGGAAATGAAAATATTAAATAATGCATATGCTATAGGTATAGCCAATTTCAACTCTGTAAATATTTTAATTATGCTATTATATATAAAGGCCTTTTACATTACAATAAAAACCAAAATATACAGAACAAATCTTTATTGAAATTGAAACATTACATACAACATTAAACATTTAAAACAATAAAGCTAACGTGCGGACATTTTTGGCATTATATTAAGAAGCGTGTAAATATTTATATATAAAAAATAATACCTATCATATATTCTCACTTCCTTTTGCAAGCTCTTTTACTTAAATTACTTCACAGTCTTTCAAATACTTATTAAAATATATACATACAGTACGGTCGGCAAGTCGTGACTAGGTGTTCTGAAATTTTGCACATTGTTAACTTTAGAAGAAAGTAATTAAAGTAAGAAAAAATACTATATACTGCCACCTGCTAACTAACTTCAGAGCTGCCAAGACTCGTTGACCCTACTGTAGTTGATTGTGCGAAAATAAAATGCAACTTACTTGTAACGCCGACTTTTCGCGATTTAATTATACAATTTAAAACAATATTTAATAAAACTATAGGAATATTCATTATATAGTCTAATTATGTTGAATCAAATATAAGTCTATAAGTACTACAAATAAAATCAATTTAATAGTACTACATGGGATGTATAGATCGTATTTTTTTATTCCACTGTCTTAGAAACTTGATTATTGTTTGTACTCCGGGGACCATAGTCCTGAATATTTTTTTTTTAATTTCAGCTTGATACCTCCACGCAATCTCGAGATAAATGGTCTTGACATAGGGACAGACAGACAACAAAGAGATCCTATAAGGATTTCACTTTTGCCTGAGTTATATAGCACACACACTAAGGAAACAAAAGACAATATATCGAAATAACAATTATAAATTTGACGTAGTTTCAATTCCTGGTATGTAAAAATAGAATAAATGATAAAATGTTGATAAAGAATATTTTGATTCAACATAAAAAGGACAAAAAACCACATTAAAAATAATACAAATTACACTATTTTTTGGCTTAACATTCACGTATCACTACACTATATAATAAAAAAAACAATAATCTTCAGCGTCTACTTCTATTGAACATTCTTCTAAATCACTATAAAAGTATAATATTCAAAATTGTATAAAAAGAATTGGAAGAAAAATTGGATATTTAAATTCACTACACAATTACATTTTTTCATAGCGTATAGTTGTAATAAGCCATTATTAGTCTAAAATCTAAACAATTTATAGATTATTATTTGAAATTGTAGTTAAAATGGCGTCGTTATTCTATTACTAGATATTATTATGGTGAATTATTGCTTTTACATAAAGTATATTAAAATAACCAGTACTTGTAAAAGTAAAAAATTGTTAATCAGTAAAAACTTGACTTGAATAAATCATAAATTCAATGTCAAAATGACAGAAAATTTTCAATTAATTAAGTTTAAATTTGTGACTTTCATATAAAATTATAAATTTATGTGAAAAAGTTTAAAAAAATGTGCAGATCCGAAAATTACCAATATGGTTTCAGGTAGGAAGAGATTGTAGGAATCAATTGTAAACAGTTTTGGCACTACACTGTTGAAATTTTTTTAATATTCTCGAATAACGCTTAAAATAGAATTAAATGCATAAAAGTTGCGGTAGTGGTGCAACGGGACATCGTCGGACTGTAAACAGGTCGGTCGTGGGTTCAATTCCCACTCTGGATAACAAAATCATTTTCATTTCTTAGCTCTAGACAAGCGCGGCGTTAAGTTCCGCCTTTCAAGATGAAATGTCTCGAAAATTGAACTGCTACTGCGTGAAACTAGAAAAAATACATAAAATGAGTATCTACAATTGTTAATTGTTGAATTAAACAACAAATTATATAATACAAAGAATAACAATACACGGAAATTTTATCATTTTTTGCAAACAATATATTGTGCCTCTTTAAGATGTTAACAAAATAAAATATTATACTATTTGTAGGTTCAAATCTAAAACTATCTTTTATTAAATTAAAAGTTATTTTTTGCTAACTATTGAAATATTATTCAACACGTATAAAAGAAATATTTTTAAAAAACATTTTTTACAACAACAATATACTTATTTAAAAAAAAAAATAAACATAGAAAAACAAAATATAATAATAATTAGAACACTTATGTTCCAAAGTAAAGAACGTTAAAAATAGATTATCATATTAAATATACAAGAAAGGGATTACCAAAACGCCATTTTGATAGAAAAATGTTTGTATCACCTTCCTTGTTTATAAAACAAAATATAAAATAACAATATCACTACAATTATTTTTTTATATTGCGATTAATCGCGTGGCGTTACGGCCACAGAGTTCACAAATTAGAAGAAATTTATTTGAAAATGTAACAAAAAAAATATCTATTGTCTTTACATTAAAGAAATTATTTTATTACATTTAATTAAAATTAGAAACACATCTCGCTCAAAACTAACTATGATCTTAAATAATTTTGAAGGTATTATTGAAAACTTTTAATAATATATTCTCACGTCTTTGGACGGATATAATATTGTGACGGTTCACCATTTAGAAATAAAAAAAAAACGTTCAAAATAAGTTTCACATTTTCAAAATTTGATGTAAAAGTATACTGACCCGTTCAATTTTAGAAAATAGTAAATTCTATATATTTTTAATTTAATTTAAAAGTGACTTCACAATGGAACAAAATACAGTTTATTGTACGAATTATTTAAAGTTTTTATTGCTATTACATAAACAACAATATATTCATTAAGCATAACCATATAGTTGTAAAAAAAAAAACTTTAATATAAAGCTATTTATGAGTAATTCTTAAATTAAGATACATTTAAAGGCATTCCAAAATTGACTACAATAAAATAACAAAGCAATAACATCATTTATTATTACCAATAAATGAATAAATCGAATAAATAATTATTCATGCTTATGCATTAAAGCTACTGATATTTATTAAGGCCATATAATATTATTATTTTCTTATTAAACAACGTTAAAACGTAGAAGCCTAATATATGTATTTTTACCATTTATCTCTTCAAATATCATATAAAGATAAAGAAAAATAAAAACATGCTTCACATATATGAGGCATTCTAATTTTATATTTAGTTATTTAAAAAAACCGCGTTTTATATATATATATATATATATATATATATATATATATATATATGAAATTACTACTACGATATACATAATTACATTTAAATTACATGCATTTGACCAAAATAACGGTTGCTTCTCATTTTTAATAATAGTAATAAAATATATATTGTAGAATTTTTAAGCTTGTTCTCAGGACAGAAGCATTTTTGAGGCAACTTAATTATTTTATTATATATCACTTAATATTTAGATATATTTAGACAAAAGAGAACCAAAACATATTGTAAAATAATGTAGGTTATTTTTATGCTTTTGAAAGCAATTTAACTTTTTGTTTATATCTTTATTTATTATATTTTATTATGAAATATCGATGTTAATTTACTTATTTTTTTACATTTGTTATTCTTAAAATCGTACATATTAACGACATATTTTTGTATAAAAAGGACAAACGTTTATTTGCGCTACTCTTGTGACCGAAGATTTAACATAAGCTTATTACAAAAATTGTAGAAATAAATAATATCCTACATAATATAAATAATAACAATATTTATTAAGATATTTTGCATTTTACGAAACGTAATTTAAAACTGAAGAAATAA
This sequence comes from Heliconius erato x Heliconius himera, assembly GCA_013421005.1. Taxonomy (NCBI): domain Eukaryota; kingdom Metazoa; phylum Arthropoda; class Insecta; order Lepidoptera; family Nymphalidae; genus Heliconius; species Heliconius erato x Heliconius himera. Next base: position 47,258 of record JAATLQ010021573.1, read on the forward strand.
CATGAAAAATATATATCTATCTACAAAATATTTAATGGTTCCCCCTCGCATAAGCAAATATAACTAATATATTAAGCAAAACCTAAATTCTTGATAACGGCATTAGGCCGCCATATTTATTAATTCGTTTTCGACAACATTTTATCTAATTTCAACTGTTCCAATTGCAATTGTCGTCTGATAGAGCCTAATTGCGTTAAAATACTAACATTTTTGCCTTTATCATTTAAAGATTTCAATATATTCTTCTGGACGGCGGGGACACGCCATTTGTCATCGACCATTTGCATTTTTTCACTCAAATCTGACATTTTTTCTTCTTGAACGTTCCTTTTTGGTGAATGTCTTAAAACTGGAATGGGCAAAGCGTCTTCTATTTTATTTAAATCTGTTTCCTTTAATAATTTATCTGCAGAACTTGAAATTTTAGGTTTTAAAATATCTTTTGGATTTAAATTCTTTCTTAGATAACTTTCAACGTCATAATTGGGTGAAAATAGAGATTTTTCTGGAATATTCTCTGAATATGGCGGTCTGTCTTTAAATAATTGTGGGGATTCACTTTTGGATGTATGTGTGTGTTTTGGATGAATGGCGGCTTTAAGTAACGCTTGGTGTTCTAAGTCAATTTCTTTTTGGAGTATTTTTCTTTTTTTCTCGTATTCCGTTGTGTTTTCTGTTAACTGTAAAATACAAAAAAAAAGTTAAATATTTAAATCAGACTACAGAAATTTATAATGTCTATTCTATTTAACTTGAAAATGGAAAAAAACATGAATTATATAGGATTATGAATAAAATACTAAAAAAATTATGAATAGCATAATTACAGCAGTGTGAACATCATGTTGTCTTTCAATTTCTCTTTCTTGCGCCATTTTCAATGATCGTAATTGTTCTTCTAATCTTCTCATTTCTGCTTGTTCGAGCATTCTGGAAAATATTTGAAATATTTTTAGCAAATTCTAGTATAACATGTGTAAAATAGAAGTACGAGTGTAAATAATATGGAGACTCGATTATCCGGCTTTCATATGTATTCGGGACGGATGATAGATATTGGAATATAAAAATCAGCTTCACGCTATAATCCTGCACACAGCATTCCATTCCCCACTTTCTGCCGAAATCTGAAAGCGTTGCGTGTTGAGTGGCGGAGCTCAACGCCGCGCTTTGCCTCGACATCTGAGCGAAGAAATGAAAATATAAATTTAAATAAATATTTCATGTTAATCCTAATAAACTATTGGGCTTTTTTATATTGTTAGTTTTATGCGGTGGGGGTTTTTGTTTTTATAAATATTTTTTTTCTTATAGCTGTTGCTTGAGCTTATAAATAAATAGTAATATACTTCTCTCTAGTTTTCCTTTCTTCCTTAATCCTTTGTTGTTCGAGTATTTGGTTTTTTAATTCCTGTTGATAATATTGACGACGTTCTGCCGCCTCCTGAAATATTTTATTTAAAATTTTAAATAAAGAATAGTATGGTCACTCTGAAGTTAGTTGTAGCTTCACGCTGTATCCCGCACACAGCAGGCTCCCCTCAGCACTTTCTGCCGGATTCTGGAGACATTGCGTGTTGAGTGGTAGAACTCAACGCTGCGCTTAAAACCTCGACACCAGAGCGAAGAAATGGAAATATAAATTTAAGTAAATATTTCATTTCCTCGAGTGGGGATCGAACCCACAACCAGTCGGTTTTGCAGTCACACCTCGTGCCGCTGCGCCACGATCAGCCTCTTAGTTGTTAGTTGTAGATGGTAAGTATATTTGATTTTAAAATTTTTCTTACTTTTGATTATTTTCTTCATGAGTGAGAGTGAACAACGCGCATTAGTTTAGAGAGACTAACTTCAGGGCGGCCACGACTCAACTCAAAACTAGATTTTTTGTCTATCCTGCTATATGCAAGATACCGCGTGAAAATAAAAAAAAATACCTTTTCAGCTTGTTCGTTTCTTAATTTAATGGCCTCAGCGTCAAATATGGAGGGCATGTATGTATGACGGAGATCTGACGTTAGTTTGTCACGAGTCGTTTTCTTTAGTAGGGATGACGTGCGTTCTGAAATATTAAATATTATATTAAAATATGCGTGAAACAAAAATGTTGTACTTATTTTTACGAAAATTTTGCGGTCGTAGAAGTATGAAGTTGGGCACAGTTATAGTTTGTATGGTTACCATAATGCGTAAAAAATACATTGAATTAATGAAATATACAAAACACACGCTATGACAATAAAGCACAAAGTGTCTGGTGACATGTTGAATACGAGACTGAATGCTGCGCTGTGTCAACCAGAGCTGGGAAATAAAAATAATCGTTTATTCCTCCGAACGGAAATCGAACTGACAATCGTTGCGTTTGCAGTTAAGAGTCTGTAAGTGGAAAAGGAACCAATATGAATCAACACCAATGAATTAATTGCCATAAAATGCATACGGGCCACCTCTGAAACAAGTGCCACCATATAAAACAAAAAAACACCAATCAAGAAAATCCATTCATAACTGGCTAAGAAATTAGTGAACATACATATAAAAAAATAGGCGAATTGACAACTTCCTTTTTGAAGCCAGTTAAAAAGATCTAAATTTGTGTGTTATTCATAATTACCATCAAAATCCCCGTAACTGCGTCGTCGTTCGCATCCCCATTTCTCCCACGTGGTGTCCTTATCCACGGTGTGCGGGGAGAGCTCTCTCTCCGCCTGTGTTAGTGACTTGTGATAGTGACATGGCGGGGTTAACTGAAAATGACAAAAAAAAAATTGTTACAGTTTACAGTATAATTGACGAGTCGTGACCGCCCTGAAGTTAGCTTTAGATGACTGCGCAGATTTGATTTTAGGATTTCCATCCATCCATCAGCCTTTCGAAGTCCACTGGTGGACATAGGCCTCCCTTAAAGCTCGCCACTCCATTTTAGGATTTATTCAATTACAAGCTGTGAATATTTTGTTTTCCTTGATGTATTTATTATTTATTTTTTTATTAATTAAAAAAATAAATGAATGAATAAATAAATTTTAAATATCAATACATACTCTAAACAACTCGTCGTCGTCGGTCTGTACGGCGACGGAGAGCGGAGTGCTTCTATGATCCACTTGTACTCCTGTGTCGACTTTCCTGGAATTTCACAAAATCAATATAAATATGTATAAAACAACAATGTCGTGGGATTTAATCCCACATCTCAGGGAAGCCGTCCAAGCGCTCTCTTTCTTGCCAAATGATAATTCTTAGCAATTATCATTGGCTAGTGGTACTATAAAAACAAGTAAAAGTATCCCTACAGTTAACCGTATAAGAATTTCGACTCAACTCGATAAGAACGTATGGCTTAGTGATCAGAGGGAGAAGGCCGGCCTTCCATAGCGCAGGCTCAAATCCCGCTACGGTAAAATTTTTATACGTTTAATAAATGCACAAATTAATTTAATTTATTATTATTCAGTTTCACGCATATTGCAAGATAGGCATAGACAGTACCAAGCCAAGTCACTCCGTTCGCCACTTTCTGCTAATTATTAAATACGTTGTATGAAAATAATTAATATCCCTTCTACCAGGGATTCAACCATCACGTTTACAGTTTATAAGCTATAGAAATTTCACTTGTTCAAAACATAAAGTAGCAAGCACTCCGATTTACAAAAACAGGAGAATCGATTCTAATTTAAATAACTTAATTGAGTAGCGTCGATTTTAGATTTGTAGTGGAAAAATTAAAAAAAAACGTTATATTGAAGTTAAAGCTATGATTTTTTTTTCATAAAACTTGTATATTTTTTGTTGAGAAAAGTTATGTATAAAAATTTAACATAGATTAAAGCTTTAGCCCGCGCTTTTTATTTACCAAGCGCCTTGACCACTTAGCCATACGTTCTCATCAAGCTACCTCGCGTACAATTTATTTATGTTATTAGTATCTTTGTAGGAAGATTTTTTGAGGGTTTAAATACCACGTTAAAATTTTTATACGTTTTATAAGAAAGTTTCTTTTTGGAATAATACTTTACAATCATAAAAAAATTAAAGGAATTTTTAAAAACTCACGTTATATAAGTATTGTTAGATCCCGAAACATATGTATGACTAATACTAGATCTTCTTGGTTCCGGAGTTACATCTCTTTCTAATTCGAGTCGTTCTCTTTCCCGATCGTCCCGTAGACGATCTTTTTCTTCTCGCTCTCTTCTTTCTTTTTCTGCTTTTTCTTTGGCTTCTTGCTTGATCTTTGCTTGCTGAAATTGATTACCAAAATATTTATTTATTAGGTATAGAGCAGGATACCTAGTACTAAGGCACTCTGTTTTCCACTCTCTAAGTCCTTAGTACCAGACTGTGGTAATGAAAATATTTATTCCCTCGAGTAAACATAGATATATCAAACTAACGATGAGAGTTTACATTCATAAAGAGAAATAATGTAGCTTTATCATAGAGAGGTATTTATAAAAATACAAAAAAAAAACACATTTTTTATTTTTATATCGACACAATGACATTTTAATTCTTTCTGATAGACAAAACAAAAATATTTTTTTATATTGCTCACAATAAATATTATAAAAATAATTAATCTACTGCACAAAACTCGAACTTACGACCTTCCTTATGAAATTCATTCACAAAATCCACTAACCTCATCAAGATATTCCTTATACTGTCGTTGTCGTATCTTCCTTAACGTGTTTCGCCGTCTCTCATACTCTCCTACACCTAGCAGAACATCTCCTGAAGCTCTTTCACCGCGTATTAGAGGATTGTTGGGCGAGTACTCCCCCGCTTTCAGCATCACGGGTAGACCTACGTAACGCTGTAAAATACTTTAAAAATAAATATAACAATAATAATAGACCTGATCTGCAGATTTTACAAAAGTAATATAAGAATTTAGAACTAGTCAATATTTGTAGTGAAATCAATCATATCAGGAATCTAGTGTTAAGATTCTCCGTTCTCCGCTTTCTTCTGGATACAGAGACACTGCACGCCGACTGCTAAATTGCGGAACACTAGTACGCGCTTTTTTACGGAAAAGACAACGCAAACGAGTGTACGGGTCACCAGATGGTCAGTGATGGTAAAAGGAGCATGTCTTAACAAAACTCGAAATAAGAGTCTGTAATAGTCGTAATTTTACATACATTTATGATTTTCTTAGTCGATGTGAAATATATGGTTGTTAATATTAATTATTAGGCATATTTCATTGTTGTGTGGTGTATTTATAACATACATTTTATGTTTCATTGGACCGACATTAGATTTCTGGCTGAAGCCTAAGATTAAAAAAGCGAAAGTAGTATTGGCTTGGAATGAGGAACATAACAAAAAAATATATAAATAAAATAACAAAACAAATCAAACAAACACAGAAAGGTACTTCCCAGTGGGAAGTGCCGTCTTGTTAATGTATTGGTTATGACTTTACAAATTACGCAACAGGCATTGATGAAGTTTTCACTAATTACTGATTTATGAGGAAAGTTTATATATCATAGTTCATAGATACATAATACATACTTAATATTTCATTCTGTAACACAACTTTAAACAACAAAAATGACTGATTTTGTTGAGAAGAGTAGTATTTCTAATTTAAATAAATAATATTCAATAAATAATTAAATTAGGGAAAATAAAAAAAACTACCGACAAGTATAACAAAGCCACATTGTTAACAAAAACCACGTCTATAATTAAAATGAACCATCACTATAATCATATAGCATATATAATAACCTATATAATTATTTATTATAATAATAGTTATGTAAACTGGGATCGTTGACCCGACGGACATGCAAATCCACGTTTTCACTGTTAACTGTAGGTATAGGCTAACTGTAGGTGAACAGATGCGTGATTTGTCGCCATTAAATGTATTAAACCGACACACAGTCAGAGTAATTACAGAGTGAATCCGCTTCCGACATTTTAAATGATGCTCATTATAATTGAATTAATATTAATTATGAATATATTCTGTATTGTGACAGCTGCAGGTTCGGTTTCCGCACGGGTTTTTTTTCACATCTTCGCTTTGGTATTGGGATAAGGTAAAACGCGGCGTCGAGTTACGCCATTTAGTCTAGATATTTGTTTATTTGGGATGGGAAGATGCATAGGCCTATGCACTATCTTCCCCCTACCTACCTTGCTATAGGGGATACAGCGGGATACAGCGTGAATCGATAAAAAAATTTTGATATTTTATATTTCTTTAATTCTACTCTTTATTTATAAAGATAGAAAAAGTTGATGTTAAGTCACTCCGTTTGAAAATTTTATTCATATAAACCATAAGCTTTTATTTCAAACTAGTTTAGATTTTTTTTATAATTATTTACTTATTTTTTTATAAGTACTTTTGACATATTCAATGCTTAACTCCACGCTGTATCTTGCACATAGCAGGGTAGACAGAAGGAACCTGGGAACCTAGTGTTCGACACTCCGATCTTGTTCCTCACTTTTTGCTGAATTCCGGAGGCTTCGCGTATTGAGTGGCGGAACTCATGCCGCGCTTTGCCTCGTTACCGGCCGAGGAAACATATTAAATATAAACATTTCCTCGAAACGAGGAAACGAGCTCATAACCTATCACCTCTACAGCTGCACGTTTGTACTCCTGCGCCACGATTGGACCCCAATGCTTAGGTTGAATAAATATATTCAGGTTTTGCTTAAAGAATATTAATATATCTTAAAAAGCTTCACGGTGTATCCCGCACACAGCAGTGTAGGCAGAGGGAACCTAGTGTTAAAACACTTCGCTCCCCACTTTATGCCGGGCTCTGGAGGCATTGCGTGCTGAGTGGCAGAACTTAACGCCGCGTTTTGCCTCGACACCAGAGCGAAGAAATAGAAATATAAATTTAAGTGTAAATATTTCATCTCCTCGAGTGGGGATCGAACCCACAACCAGTCTCTCCAGTTTTACAGGCACACTTTGTGCCGCTGCGCCACGACTGGCCTAATATATCTTAATTTTTATTAAGTTAAACGAACACTAGGCTCCTCTGTCTAAGCGGGATATAGCGTGACGCTAAAACACATTTATATAAAATTTCTTTATACAAATAATTTATTTTGTTAATTATAACAATGGCAATTAAAAACACCAAAACTAAAAGGATTCACATGAGTGATGACATCACGTCTTCGTTTAACAAGCAAGGTCGTCTTTGTCGTCTACAAAGTATAATTGTTACAAGAACCTGGCCTATACCAGGGTATGAAAATTATTTATATTATAACTATTTATAGTATAAATAGTTCGGCTAAATTGAGGCCAGTCGTGGCGCAGGGGTTCAAGCGTGCAACCGTAAAGGCAGATAGGTTGTGGATTCGATTACCACTCGAGGAAATGAAATATTTAATATTTTCACTATTCGCTCAGTGTCTTAACACTAAGTTCCCAGAATCCCCCTGCCTACCCATGTGAGGGCCAATCCAACGTGCAGCTAAAAAAGAACTATTTATAAACAAATAATTTAATAAACTCATTCAAACCCGCAATTTATATTCCAATTTTTTTTATATTCCAAATAATCCATAACCTGTAAATCAGTATACCTAATTAATACATGCATTTATTAACAACGTACATAGAAATAAAGAAAAAAAAACAATGTTCATTGTATTTTGAAGACATTCAAATCATACTTTTTACAGTCTTTATTAACTTAAGTTATTGTTCATTGTTTACTTCATAATGATAAATACTATTGTCATAAGTTTTTTTTAATCCTAATCTCAAGAATTACCTATAGGATAGTGTCTATATACAGAGATACAGCAACTCTTACTTATATCAAATGTGGTGAATTAGTAGGTAAACGCTATAAACCTATCATTTCAACTCATTAAATCGAAAGAAAAGCATGAACATTTTGAAATATAAGTACATATTCTAAGAAATACTTATACCAGATCAAATACGAGCTTATGTCGCTGTTTTTGACCTATAAATAATACATAAAACTAAATTACTAATAGTCAAAACATTGTTAGATAGTCAAAGACTTACTATATTGTATTTCTTAATATATTGTACTTCTACGAGCGGTTCGATAAAAATGTTTGTTTTCTTCATTTCTAATTTTAACTTCATTTGTACACATTTTTAATTATTGCAAGATAACATTGTTATTTAATTATAGGTATCATCATAAAAAAACTACAGTTTTTTTTGGCACTGCGTTCGTTCGTTTAGTGGCGGAACTCAACGTGTCGTTGAGTTTCGCCGAATTGTTTACCAGAGTGGAAAAATGGAAATAATTTAAACATAATCATTCCCCCAAGTGAGGATCGAACCCACAATACTCATTCAAACGCTGTCTGACGACCTCATATAAAACTACAAAGAACCGAAAACCCTTTTATTTTTTTTATTTTTTAATTTGATATAGTATCTTTCTCTAGATGAAGATAATAGCCAAATTACTCGCTTGACAGATATTGTAATTGTCTAAGTATATTGTAGTGTAGAATAATTATATAGTTTTTTATTAAAAGAAACGATAATTATATAGCGACAGTGGTATTTTAGTCTTGTTATGTTAGAAAAGAGAGTTAGCATGGGTTTTATGAAATGAATTTTTACGGTATTATATTATAAGTATGCATATTAGATGCTGATATTTTTTAAATACTATAGTAAAAACCTAATTTTTAATACGGACCTTTTAAAAACGGCAATATCTTTTTTTAAGTAAATGTAGAAATACTTTATTTATAGTAAATTATGGGGACGTAGATTTGAGTAGGTATATGGTTTAAATTTCAACTCGATTCCTCCAAGCGTTCCTGAGATAAAGGCTCTTGACTGACAGACAGACAGACGGAAAACAAAATAATCTTATCCTTCCTTAAAAGATACGGAACCTTAAAAATAAAGTGAAACTACCTTTTTCCAGAAAATACATATACGTAGCTTTCATGTCTTTTACCTACTACATATTAAAAATTATGCATCAAGAATAAACTAAATTATCAAAACTTAAACTTAACTTAGCTTCACGCTTTATCCCTAGCGGGGTAGTCAGAGAGAACGGAGCGCCAAACGCTACGGTCTCTACATACCTCTTTCGCCTCGTCCACTGTCATCAACCTCTTCATACATGCCATCCGGAGTGTCCTCATGCTTTTTGCAAATTATCAAACGATACACATATTACCAGTACGGTGACGATAACCCTTTTACCCATAAGGGTTGAAGCCCCATATACCAATGCCCTGTAAAACAAAGCCCTCAGACCTCGGGTCATTTCCATACAATCGACAGACGTAATACAATCGACAGACGTAATACAATCGACAGACGTATACTTGTGACCTAGAAAGAAACGATTTACATTTCTGGCGATAAAATCTCACCCAAACAATAGTCGGAAAGAGTGTATTGAACTATAGAAATAGTAGGGAAAGTGGACTCTTATACAAAAAAAACCGAATACAGAATCTTTTACTAGCTTTTTACATTGGAGATATGTATATGAAAAATTTAAACAACTTTTTGCCATTATACAAAAGCGATAGTTGTGGGTTCTATCCTTACTATGCTGGATATAGGGAAAACAAAAAAAGTCTTCTAGATAGATTCTTATAGAATTATTAAACATCAAGCATGTCTGAAAGATTTTTTAGAAAACATATAAAAATTTGAATGTACGTAATACGTGAGAACGTATGGCTTAGCGGTCAGAGCGCTTGAACGGTTTTCAAGAGGCACAGGTTCAAATGCCGTCCTGTTCAAATTGTTATACTTTTACTAAAAAATATTTTTCTTTCCTAAGTGTGGACACTTCAAAATTGTTGAAAATGTCTGAAAGCATTTATAAAAATATTCAGTATTTTATTTACAAAACGTAGTTATTCATATAACTTTATGAAACAAAGGTATAATTAAATGTTATAGAGCGCTTTAAAATCCCAACATTGTATTGAGGTAGTATGTAATTATAATCCGATTCAAAAATCATTTAGACGCAAACGTCTTTAATCAATTTTTATTTTGGTATTGTATATAACGGAAAAAGGCAGACATTTGATTACTTTTTATTATATTACTCTGATTATTTACATACATTAATGCGTGGCCAGAAATCTTAATACCATTATAAATACTGCTTCACATTATATCCCGCTTATATCAGGGTACAAAGAGGGAACCTAGTGTTATCATTAAGATTCCTTTACTCACTTCCCACTGAATTCTGGACGCATCACCTACTAAGCGGTGGAACTCAACGCCGCGCCTTGCCTCTTTACCAGAGCGAAGAAATAAAAATATTAAATATTTCATTATCTCAAGTGGGAATCGAATCCACAATCTGTCGCGTCTACAGTCACACGCTTATGCCCTTGCGCCACAGCTGACCAAAATGTACGCAAATAACATAAATTAACTTCAATATCACATTTTAATTCTATGTCACCTATAAAAAATCGCATCTTTTGTAAAAAGTTTTAAGTAATAACTTAAATGTTATAACATCAGGTACTTGAATTTTAATCATTATAATCTCAATTCTCTTCTATTTATTTGTACGTATTGTGCGTTCTGAAACATCCGACATTAATTATTATCGTGTAGTGGGCGGAAAATCGATAGCCATTAAATCAAAGTCTCGTAGATGCCGATGCAATCTTTCTGTTGAAGTAAAATATTGATTGAAATGTAGCAACAAAGATTTCTATTTGATTTTAACTATTTTTTTGCGTGAAAAGATAGATCTAATATTTTTTGCACGCTTGCTGTAAAAAGGTATTATTATCTATAAATTTTATATCTAAGATTTTTTTAAAAGTAATCCTTGTAAAGCAAAAGTTTGTCAATCTTTAAAACTTAGAGTTACTAGAAGCTAGAAGAAAATACTTTTATATTATCTTGTGTTATTTACAAATTTCGGAATGAAATAAAATGAAAATACAATAAACAATTACTAAAATATAAACAAAAGAATATTAATTTACCTCTTTTAAGTATCTAAATATATCACATAAATTAGCACTTTAACATAAAACAAAAAAAAAAAACACATCACAAGCAAGCAGTTCTTCTAACAGCTATACTACTACTGTATAAAGGAACAATTGAGTTCAGCCTTAACCACGAATTTTAATAAAAAAAAAAGGAAAATTGCGAATTCAAAAATGGAACAGGAAATTGGTATATAAACCGCAACCATCGACAAGAGCATTACATCGCGCACTGACTATAGGTCTCCGGCACGCTAAGGCGCGATTTGCTCACGCTAGCTTTATTGCTTCATTTGAAGCGCTATGTAATGCAGACGAATCTAACATTAAGATTATATTTAGAGTATTATTTAATTATTCTGCATTTTCTATACACGTTATAAATAGAAGATTTAGTACAATATATATTATAAATATTCCAGAGGGCCTTTTAATTATCCTCATAATAACAATATAGGCTCAAGTTATAGTTTTGTTAAAACAACGAGGAGCAAGACAACTAAAAGAATGCCATATTTATATAGAACAATAATATTAAAGGAAAAGCACATTAAGAAAAACTAGTAACTCCATGTGTTATCGGCAATTTGTATAATTATTGTATTACCTTGGTAAAACTAGACTTTCTTTTTTTCGCACAACAAATTTATATCTATTTTTTTTTTTTCAGAAAAGGACATACACAACATATAAAATCGGGAAATATCTTCAATTTGTAGGTCCAAATCAAAATCACGAGTAAATACACAGTAAACTACTAGTATAAGAACACAATTAGATTAGTTTGATGAAGTAAGTGTAACACATTTGATTAATATATTCATTATTACAAATACACATTGCATCTATAATTAAAAATTACCCAAAGGGGTCGTAACCGCTACCGTTTCTATATTACTTAACACTCACGCCGGCTTCCTCGTCTTTATTACATTACTAGCGACCCGCTTGCGGCTTCGCCCGCTTGAATTACACCTTATTATTAATTTACTAAGCCGTATTACTTTAGTTTTAATATCGTTTATAAACACATAATCTATACCTATATTAAAAAATAAAGTTTCAGATAATTCAATAAAACATTTATACATAGCAATTGTCGAGCAACATCCTTTAAAATGGTATAACTTTTCTATTTAAAAGCTAATTGAAATAAAACCTACACTAAAAGGAAACTTTCCAAAATACAAGAGTGAAAACATAAATTAATTCGGTTAAGCCGTTTCTGATTTTTTTTATATATTTTCAATTAATCTTATATATCTATTTAGAAAACGTATAAAAATTTGAACGCAGCGGGACTCGAACCCGCGGCTCCTGGAAACCGACCAGGTCGGTTTCCAGGAGGCGCGGGTTCGAGTCCCGCTGCGTTCAAATTTTTATACGTTTTCTAAATAAGTATTTTTCTTTCCTAAGTGTGGAATAACACTTTAAAAATGTTTAAAAATCTTATATATCCTCGATGTACAGACACCGATCCGTTACGATTTCATTATAAGTATAGATGACCAAAATATGAGCTAATATACGCAAATAAGATGTTTAAGTAATCGTTCCCAAAGCTTTATAGCCACACTTTAAAAAGTAGATAAAATTATTATAATTATAACGATGAATCTCATTTTATATAATTTTATATAATTTTCAATGGCAGTAATGACGCCATCGCATATTTTTAAATATAAAGTATATTGCTATTCTTAGTAATTTACTTTCATAAAAGGAACTGTAAGATAACTTAGAAAAGTGTCGACGCACCATGTTTGAGCCTAGGATTTAGGTATTACAGTAATTAAAATATTCCAAATAATTTTGAACTATAAGACTACTAACTCTAGTTCAGACGTTCTAATTTTAAATATATTATTTATATATTATATTTTGTTGAACATCTCTACGATTAAACAATGGACAACGTATAATGAATTTCTTATCATTGTGAAACTTTGAACTGTTTCTTTCATTATATAAGTTTGTTTTTCAAGGAAATTTCAAAACAACGTAATTAAGCCGTAAGCCCGTCGTGGCGCATCTGCACAGCATCTGGCTGTGGACGATTGTGGGTTCGATTCCCACTAGAAGGATTGAGTTATATTTATTACTGCACTTTGGTAACAAGACAAAGCGCCACTTAATACGCCACTTAATAATGTCTCAAAATCTTAGCGAAAATGGGAAAAGGAACACTGCTTTTCCATTAATCTTATATAAATGAGGGAATCAAGTGTTATGTGGGTACATAACACTTGATTCCATCTGTTAACATAGTTTATCCCTAAATAGATAGAATCGACCTTTAGGTAGTTACTAAAAAAACATAGAAATGAAATAAATTTAAAAAATCCTGCTTAAAAAATCCTGTTTTTCCCCGAGATAAAATCTGGCAAGCTAAAAATGCAGTGTAAAGCTAAAAATAAAAAAAAAGAAAATGCATTAAATATAATATACTTAGACGTTTTATGAAAATAATATTGTAAACACAAAAAATATGAAAAAGAATCTCAATTATTCTGTTATATATATTTTTTACCAATACACTCAATATATGAACCGTATTTTTCTAAAAAAATATATCTAAAGTTTGACCTCTTTCCTATACTTTTACACGATTACTTTAATTTCCTACATGATATATGTGTAAACATTGCGCTATGGGGTGGAAAAACCTATTTCGGTTAATGTTACATTACACGCCCTACCACTCCCTGACACTTGCCTGCACCTAGATATTGATTTACTGTTACTAAAGTGACATTTGAAATATTAGAGTGTAAATATAAATATTAACAATATTAATATTCCTAAATACGTTTACGCTATGAAGCTTACATAATGTATAAAAAAATAAGAAATGAGAAAAAAAACACGTGTTACAGGTAACTTCGTCGTCATTTAGACATAATAATTATCATTTGCCATCTTGAGTCTGAGCACGGAACCAAATAATTAGCACTTCCTCGTAAAAATAACATTTTTTTAATAATTAAAAGAAAAAAAATAACAACAACAAAATCATACATCCTCTATTTCACAACACTCCATATCCACATCAGTATGAAAGTTTAAACGACTAGACTAAAGTATGCAAGTTTTAAGTATCGGAGACATTTGCACCGCGTCTGGCGCTTCAACTGTATCAATTGTGGCACTCCTACGCAAGTGCAGATCTGGTAATGGCGGCCACGAAAGTTGTGTCTTTTTTAGCATCACACTTTACTCCTAGGTACCCCATACTTACCTAGAATATTTAAATATGATATTACGTGTTGTGGGTTCGATTCCCACTCGGTGATATGAACTATTATTTATTATTATAATATTTTTATTTCTTCGCTCTGGTAACAAAGCGGCGTTGAGTTCCCCCACTCAATGTCACAACTCAATGTCTCGAAAATTCGGCGGAAAGTGATGATAAGAGTGTTTTACTATTAGGTTCACTCTGCCTACGCTGTTACACGCAGGATGCAGCGTATAAATGTTATTAGCATCTTTTATATAAAAACAAAATCTGTATTATTAATAGATACCTCTTCCTCCACTACTGGATTATTTATTATGGATAATTCTTTATTTTTGGGTAATATCTACTTTTTTAAGATAATAACAACATTCGTTACCTAACATCAGCTGTGTTGACCGTTCATTGTCAATGACGAATTGTAACCTGCATTGAAACATTCAATAGGTAAAGTGCTCATATTTATTAAATTTTATATACATATTCCTCCACTACTAGGTAATTAAAGTTAATAAAAGAAAGCTCAAAAATGCTTTAAGAAGATGCACTTAATAGTTGAAAATAAAAAAAAAATATTTAAATTTGGTATTAATTTATCTTTCATTTAAAATAAACAAAATAAAAACCACCGTTTCAACAAAAGTACCTACTATAAGAAAACTAACTCCAATATTTTAATAAAAAAAATAGTATAATATATATATACAGGTGTGTTTATTATTCGAATGTACGACAAGATATAATCTTACAATCTAAGCTCATCCTCATCTTACGTCATGGGTAGTGAATTCAATGGACGTTTTTTGCAACGCGTCCGAAGTTATTACGCTATTTGTCACTGACTGTACGTGGGCGACAAACTAAATCAGTAGGCACTAGTGATACATTTGAGTGGGCATAAAAAATGTATTTATATTTAGTTTATTTTTATATAAGGTATATAAAGTAAATATATAATTAAATATTTTTAAATTTAAAGTAGGTATAATGTGTGCACGCGTTGTTGTCGGTTCGATCCCCGCTCATTTCACGAATTAGTTTTTTTTTATTTGGTACGAAAAAACACAGAGTTGAGTTACGCCAGTAATACGCAACGTGTCCAATTCGGGCGGACAGTTGAGTATCAAGTGTCTTGGCACCTTGGCACCTCCTATCCTGCTATGCGAAATAAAGGTTAAAGCATGAAAAATTTAAATACGTATTAACTAAATACAAATAAATTGAAAAATATGTGTTTCACACAACCTATGAGAAAGTATGGCTTAGTGGTCAGAGCGCCTTTTCGGTTTCCATGAGGCGCGGGTTCGAGTCCCGCTACGTTCAAATTTTTATACGTTTCCTAAATAACTATTTTTCTTTCCTAAGTTTGGAACAACACTTTAAAGTTATATGTAAAAACTGTAAATATAACACTGTCACATACACCTATATACAATTGGTACGGCGCGGTAATCTGTATATGAACCTGCCTACAGCCTTGACTAGAACAATGAGCTGTTATAATCTGTTCTAGCGGAAACTTATATCTGTGCATCATGCATTAAAACGTCTGACATCGACACTATGGAAGTATTAATACATAGCATTATATAAATGTGAAAAAATGTAAAACAGGGATTAAAGATCTAATTAAAAATATTAGAATTATTGACGAAAGTCGCGGCGCAGAGGCACAAGTGTACGACTGTAAACCCGAAGCTACAGGCTCTTAGAATACCACACAACAATTAGTTAATAAATTATACCATGGGAGCGAAGCCGCAGGGTAAAAAAGCTAATAACTAAATAAAATTAATACACTTCTAACTTATTTTATCATATTATTTGCTTGTAATTTGAATTAAAAATCTACAGAACTGATATTATTATTCAAACACCGTATCCATAACGTGTTCGTTTCACACCGAGCAACCGCAATGCGTATCTTCACTTTCCTTCTTCCTCCTAGTTTCCGGTGTTATGATATTGGCCTCGCCTTGCTACAGGCACTCCCGCACATTAGTTTGACGTCTACGCCTAGATATTATTGATTAATGCGAGTAATACAATTTAGATCAGAATTCGGGGAAACGTGGGGGCGGAATTGTTTTAATGGGCACGGAGTGTCTTAACAGTAAGTTCCCAGGTTCTCTTTGTCTACTTTGCCATATGTAGGATACAGCGATAAGCTAAAAAAAATATTTAAATAAATGACTACATCATCCCCCTTTGGCTATGATTGAAAAACGCGATGGGTTAGGGGTCCATATATCATTCTCCCATTTTTACTATCTGTAGATACATTTACGGAACTTATTCATATTTAAATTTAAAATAAATATTCTATAAATTTAAATTAGAAATATTCTTTATGGAAACAGACGATAAACATAAAGCTACCACGGAAGGTAGCTTCGAAGATTCTATTCAATATTAAAGCTACAATTTTTATTATTTCATATAATGATATCAACTTAGTTTAATAGCGAAATAGAAATGATATACATCCACATATTTTTACCTTTTAAACGTAATTGAAATTATCCTGTATGGTTATGTAGAGACGGGTATGAATTTAGACACCTAGAAGGAGATGTCCTTAATAAAATGATAAATAGGAGGAGTCTACTTGGGGACTACCATATAACATTTAAATCAGACTTCAAATAATATTGTAAAGTTTGAGAATACTCGACAATCGCCTAAAGAAAATATTCGCCATTTAACCACTATACTAGAAAGCCGCTACTGATAGCCATTGCGATATAAACATAATAAAATTTTCCTACGCTTATAAAATTGTCGGTTTATCCAAGAGATTGTACATAAATAAGACTTTCCCTGGCAAGTTGTTATGTGTTTATCGTAATAGCTGTATTTACAACTTTCAAAAACAATGAAGTGATTTTAAAATTCGCTACACAAATGTAACGTACGTAATGATACGTGATGTTATTTACCTTTAATTTGTTTAGACATACAAAATCACTTTTACATTAATTTCCATATTACCTGGAGCCGTGTGGGTCACGACAAGAAAAATTGTTTGTATATAGCAAATAAATATTTATAACTAGTGGGCGCGCGCGGCTTCGCCCGCTTATTTGCACCCTTAGGGATGAATTCTAAAAAAACCACGAAAACCTGTTCAATAGAATATTTTTAACAGTCTGAATTTATTTTTTTATAAAAATCGGTGGCGATTTAAAGATTTTTCCATATAAACTTTTAACTCCTTATTTGAACCCTTAAGTTGTGAATTCTAAAAAACCATGAAACACGTGTTCAATGAAATTCTTTTAAGAGTCTGAATTTCAAATTTTATAAAAACCTTTGCTAATTAAATTTTTTTTCCATACAAACTTTCAACCCCAATTTCATCCCTTTAGGATTAAAATTTTTCAAAATCCCTTCTTAGTGGATGTCCAGATTATGAAAATGAACATCTGTCCAAATTTCACGTCTCTACGCACAGTGGTTACGGCTGTGCGTGCGTCTTACCTCAGTCAGTCAGTACATGTCCTTTTATATATATAGATAGAAGATAGATAGATAGATGATTATATAAATAGGCATTTTGTCTTATTTCAATAATATTACATGAGGCCAGTTGTGGCGCAGTGGCACAAAATATGACTGTAAAACAGACTGGTTGTGGGTTCGATTCCCACTTGAGGAGATGAAATATTTACTTAAATTTATATTTCTATTTCTTCGCTCTAGTGTCGGGGCAAAGCGCGACGTTGAATTCTGGCACTCAATACGCAATGCCTCCAAAATTCGGCAGAAAGTGGGGAACGGAGTGTCTTAACACTAGATTCCCTCTGCCTACCATGCTGTGTGCGGGATACAGCGTGAAGCTGATTTATTTATTTATTTTATTTACATGATTCTAATAATTGAAACTCATTACGATTTGATTCAAATAATTGAAAAACAAAAACGAGTATCTTTAGAATGGAGAAACAGTGTAGAGAATAAAAAATTATAATAAGTAACGTTGAAACAAATAAAAATTATGTCGCTACCTATAGATATGTATCTATAGTAAAAATCAAACATCTGCATTGAGATTTCTTCAAACGGGACATGCGCATCACCGCAATGAGATTTACGTCCTTGCTGTAATAGTTGACCTAGCGATATAAACGTACATTCATACATTTTATATCTATCTTCGTAAGATCAGATGCTGAACTTGAACTTCACAATTAGGTTATTAAATCTATACCTACACTAATATTATAAATCTGAAGTGTTTGTTTGGTTGAACCCGCAAATCTCAGGAAATACTGGACCGTATTGGAAAAAATCGTAAATCGCCATCCGTAATATCTACTAAGACCTCAGGGTGCTTCTCGGTCGCGGCTACGGGTGCCAAGATATTCTTCCGGAGTGACTTTACCATAAATTCTCTCTAATTATATCATAAATTATATCGTAAAAAATATTTGAACATTTTTTATTGCGCATTCTCTTTCAATTCATATGTTTAAATCTAGGTCAAATATGTATGCCTTAAACCTGACCTCGGAGCTAAGTTATGATTAAAAAAGTTAAGCTTCAAAGCAACCATAAGCCGATCTAGTCGGATTATTTTATCTGATACAAAATTTAGATTTTTTGTAGTAAATCAATTTTTTATTGTCATTTTCGTTGCAATAATTAGAAAAATAATATCGCATTATTATTTTTTGCTTCATGCTTTATGAGCCTAAGTTTGTAACACTCCATTTTCCGCCCATTTTCAAAATATTGCGTGATAAGTGACGGAACTAATTTTCGGCGATTTCGTACCAGACCGAGGAAAGAAAAATAATTCGTTCCACGAGTGGGAACAGCACCCACAATCCTCGCGTTTACAGTCAGTACGTTGTGCCACTGCTCCACGAGGGCCTGATATAATGTGTAATAGCATAAATTTAATACATAATGATATAAAACAAAGCAAATTTAATGTAGGCATTTAATTATATAATAGTCGGTTATAACATAATAAGATTTGCATAATGTATAGAGATGCAGTACAGTCGGTTTATGTAGCAGTTTGAAGTAGCAACTTTTTCAATATATATATTTTTTATTATTTTAGTCTAATCATCCAATGTATATAAAAAGAATTTCTATTAGAAGCTATAAGCAAACATAATAAATATTATTTCAGAATTACGTTATTTGGACATTAGTTGTAGTGTAATGTTAGTTAGGACAGTAAGAGGCTCTCTCTCTCTTTAATGTAGATCTCTATCTGAATAGAGATCTACATCAAAGTTGAACTTAACGCCGCAGAGAGTGGTGGAGCGCAACTCCGCACTTTGCTCTACCGGAGACGGTCCATGAACAAAAATTTAAATATCCGTAATACCATTTAAAGATAGCCGAATTTGAATCCGCTCTTGTTTGCATCTATCCAATGGTTTATTATACTACATAATAAAAGACTACTCACATATATGGCTAAAAACATCGTAAAATATTATTATACCTAAAGCCAAGTATCGTACCTATAGTAGGTATGCCGCGTAGGACTGTCTAGTGTTTGCCATCATGTTTTACATTGATTTGACATTGGCAATGTTAAAATCGCCTTATAAGTTTGGCTAAACGTAGTTTATAAAGAAATCTGCTTTTTAGATAATTTAGTTATTTTTGTATTATTTTTAATCTAAGAAAAATACTTATTAAGAAAACGTATAAAAATTTGAGTGTAGTGGAATTTGAACCCGCGCCTTTTTGGAAACCTTCCAAGCGCTCTGTATCTGTTGTGGGTTCGATTCCCACTCGAAGGAATGAATTATTATTTCTTATATTTACATTTCTTTGCTCTGGGACCAAGGTAAAAGTCCTGTGTTGAGTTCCGCCACTCAACACGCAATGCTACGAAAATGAAAATTATTCTGACTGGTAGTCGCAGTCACAACCTTCACGTACGTCCACGATTATATCGTTATTGTGTTAAAAGAATATCAAGATAATTATAATATACATAAAAATTCTCGTGCAGTAGTGCGATAAACTACGTTGCCAATAAAAGAAAGTGAACAGAAATTTTATATGTAAATATATTATTTAAATTTAAATGCCTTTACAGGTTTCTATAAGTAATAAGCGGAAAATAAGTTTATAATTAGATTTTCAAAAATGTTGATGTCTTTTCATAATGTAAAACAAAGTAGCTTTCTGCTGCACTGTTTTCTTACATTTTTTAAAGGGGATATAGATTTCAAGTGAAGATGAGGCCAGTCGTGGCGCAGGGGCACAAAGTGTGACTGTTAACTGACTGGTTGTGGGTTTGATCCCTACTCGAGGAAATAAAATATTTACTTATGTGACGTCGAGGCAAAAGGGCGGCGTTGAGTTCCGCCACTCAACAGGCAATAACCCCAGAATTCGGCGGAAAGTGGGGAAAGGAGTGTAGTAGTTAACGGATTTTCATGAAAAGATATGTACTATTAAACTTTAGTCCTACTATTAATTTATAGTCTTATATAAATGTAAGAATTTGTTAATTTATTCACATATTTATATATTTAAAGAAAGTGTAATAATAAAAATGTATATTATAATCTTGCATATAGCAGTGTACGCAGAAGTCATTTAGAGATAATAAAACACTCCGTTGTCCACTTTCCGAACGAGTTCGAGCTATTACATGGTAAGTTGGGGAACACTACGCCTCATTTTGTTTTGCCAGAGAGTGGGGAAAAGAAAATAATCAATCCTCTCGTACGAACATCGAACCCACAACCAACACGTACACAAAAGTAATTATATTTATTTTAAGTTAACTTAAATACATACCCGTATATATCTTTCCAAATCTGGTGATATCTCTTCGTTTACTTCTTGCAAAGTTTCTCTTTCAAAAGGCACATTGTTTTCAGAGAAAGCCCTTTGTCTATTAAAATTCACTCTCTTTTCAGTCTTGTCCACATTCTCTTTTCCCTCTGTTTCCTGAAAATTATCTTTCTTTAGATTTTTTTCAGCTTTCCGCTGTATTCCGCATATAGCAACGCAGAGATCATCAACTCAAAAAAATTACAATTCCCATGAGTGGGAACCCAAAATCGTCGTATTTACAGCGATACGATGTGTTGCTGGTCACAATGGCCTTAAAATATATATTTATAGTAATTTAGTAATATTTGATTATAACTTTTATCGGACAAATGGAATCAAGTTGTTACAGAATGGACTCGAAAGGATGGCAAGTCACGGGAGGCAGCATACAAAACATTCTTAACTTCACACTATATCTCGCTATATAGCACGGCCGGCAGAGGGAATCCAGTGTTAAGAGTTAAGAGACACTGTCCGCCAAATTTTTAAGACATTTCGTGTTGAGTTCGCAGAAAAAAGATGCCGCTCCTTTTTTTTTAAAAAATAATATAATATATTTAATTCGGTGGTTATTCCCCTGGGTAGAAATCGAACCAACAGCCATCACATACTTCATATGCTATAACCACTGCACCACAACTGCTTTAAGCAAACTAATGAGAATACGAAATCAGAGTAGAAGAGTCACACGTGATAGGGGCCAATGGAAGCTGTTAGAGGAGGCCGACACCAAGAAGCAAACTGAATTCAGGGTTATCGAATCAGGGAATTGTAATTATAGTTGTAGAGTACTGTATTAGTATATAATATATATTACAATGAAGTTTGTTCTGTTTGGTTTGTGTATCAAAATTTCCAGGGGGTAACTGAGAATCAAAACTCAAGCATCATTAGCTGAGTTACACCTTTTGCCATAATGTCAATTGTCAATGTTTATGTCTATAGTTATAAAATTGTATGTTTTTATGGCAATAAATGTTTTTTATTATTATTATTATTATTATATTAGTTATTCCAGTCAAGTCAATCCAGTTAAGTCTGAATAATACAAAATAAATGTAATTGAGGACTACATGATTAAATCTCCAGTGTATCGAAATCATATTATTTCAAACATTTCCCATTTCAAGTAAAATATATAAAACTAATCAGCTTCATCCTGTATCCCGCACACAGCAGGGAAGCCAGAGGGTACCTAGTGTTAAGACACTCCGTTTCCCACTTTTCGCCGAGTTCTGTAGACATTGCGTGCCAAGTGGCGGAACTCAACGCCGCGCTTTCATCTCTGAGTGGGGATCGAACCCACAACCAGTCAATTTTACAGTCACACTTTGTGCCCCTGCGCCACGGCTGGCCTCTATCATATCCTATATTTAAACTATCATATCCTATATTTGAATAGTTATATATAATGTTATGAAGTTATTAAGAATGTATGTTTTCAGACAAAGCACAAAGCTAAGTGGAGTTTCAATATAGTTTTCTCTGTTCACCCTGCTATGTGAAACACAGTCTATTTATTCTACAAAAATATAGAACTGAGCTTAATGGCTAAATCAATATAATTTGACATTTTCATGTTTACTTCCAATAAATATTAAAGGTAACTTCTTCACTCTTCATATGTCTAGGTTATTTAAAAATAAACTTAATTCAGTGTAAATAAAGCTGAATATAATATATGATTAAAAAATGTTATTATATTTGTAATTTATCATCATATGTTACATTACAGTAAAAATAAAATGGGTTAATTTAAAAAAGTTTCAAATAGTCAGTTAAGTAATAGAAAATTGTTATTCTTGCCTGTATATAATTAATTATCAATTAGTACTTTTACAAATATATTTTTACCTAAACTAATAGTTACTAACTAAGCTAAGAGAGACTTAAAAACAGGAGAAAAACAAACCCAAAAATATATTTACTAACACTAAAAAATAAATTACTAAGACTATTTTGCTTACCAAAATTACCTTGTACTTGTTTGAATATTTTATAAATAAAAACGAACATAAAAATAATCAAAAACACTAACAAAAACTATTACATTATAATAATACAAATGCTTATACTACTAAAAAGTTAAAAGTATTTTTCGTGAACAGAAAATTTCACGCTGTAACCGTCTATACGACCAAATCGATAGACGACCGGCGGGGACTGGCAGAAAATCAATATGATCACGTTGGCCCGTTGGACAAGCTGGCCAAGATTGCGACGTGAGCAAGGGAATATAAACTTTACATCCATGAACATTGAAATGAAGGCCTTTTCAGGCTGTAACGTAAGGGCTAAGGGTGCGTTATGGCAGCAATAGAGTCGAGTTTCCCCAATCGTTACTACTTTACATTAATATTTAAGCAACAGGTAGACTCATTAGTAACTTATAGTTTATACTTACATTATTAGCGTTTGAAGGTGGCGATAATCCCAAAGCAGTTTTCTCTTGCTGTATCTCACGTCTTTTCTCTGTAATTAGCCTTTCTAAATCTCCCGTCGATAACATTGTTAGCAGTTTTACTTTCATTTAACGGCGGGAAAATTATAAGTTTCGACACAACTTACGATGATTTATGTAATTTAACACAGAGATGAAGTAACAGAATTATACGTATACATTTCTATAAATATATTAATGATTTAATATATTTAAACTTAGAAAACTATATTTTTAATATTACTAAGAAAAATAACCGCTACACAACTTAAATTTAAAGTTTGACATTTATATAGCAGTCCGGGTGCCAGTGACAATATTTGTAAACTTTTAACCTGTATTATTTGATTGAACTACTGCCTATTTAGATATAGGAAAAATATATTTTTTAATAATAATATTTAAAAAAATACCTTTAGTTTACGCTTTGGTACGGTAATTCCATAATGATGTTTTAGAAAATATGTTTTATCGCAAACAAGATAGGTCTACTATTCAATAAAATGAGCATATCTGGTAAAATTGTGTATATAATATGAATTTACACATACTTCGTTCATTTTAATGTGTTGTTAAAAGTCATAAAATTAGTCCCTAATTTAATCAAAATAAATTCTTCGTAAAAGCGTATAAAAGCCCACAAGCTTCGTAAAAGTGCTGACATTAAATAAAACCATAGATAGATATAAAAACCGAAACAAATATGGCAATTATTTTAATTAATGTCATCTCATTTGGCATTTAGTACAAAACCTAAACATAACCAATAAAACTTTATTAAATAATGGTTTTATAGCACTTAAATATAAATCGTTTTAAGTTATCAGTGTTTATTGTGGTGCTCTGTTGGTTATTCTAGGTAACTTTATTTTGTCACGTGATGGATTCAGACATGAAAGAGAAAATAAATCAACTTCAATTGAAAATAAAAAGTTTTCCCGATTTTCCTAAAGAAGGAATATTATTTTGGTAAAAAAATAGCTTTTATTTCCCAAATATATAATATATTAATAGAAGTATATAATATATTAATAATAAGTTTAATGAACTTTTATATAAAGTTATAGAATTCAGTAATGTTGTTCAAATTATAAACACGAAACAAACTTATGCAATTATTGTTTGTATTACATAAAATTGTCAAGCATGCATAAATAAGTTTAACTTCATTCTATACACTTTGGATTAAGACAATGTTCCCCAATTTCACTCCAATTTGCCAGACATTACATATTGAGTTGCAGCAATTGACTAATCGCTGCCCTTTAATTTTTTGCCAGATCAAAGAAATAAATATAATTTATTCTCTTTAGTTGGAATCGAGCCCCTAACTTTCACATTTACTGGTGAATCATGTGCTTGTGTGCCATGAGTCATGACACTACTAAAGTATTTTAAATCACTTACATATGTCATTCTTTTTTTTTTCAGGGATATATTTTCAGCTTTACAAGATGGCGCAACTTGTAAATTATTACAAGATATACTTGTAAATATTATTAGGACGAAATATCCAGATGTTGAAGCAATAGTTGGTATAGAATCCAGAGGATTTCTGTTTGCATTCTCTATAGCTGCCGAATTGGGTATAGGATGTCTAGTTGTTAGAAAAAAAGGAAAACTGCCAGGAGATGTATTCTCCTATAAGTATGATCTGGAATATGGATCTGTAAGTATATTTGTTAATATTATGATTTCAATGTTGAACTACTAAAGCAATTCTAATTTAATTGCATTATATTTATGGTACTGATAAATTGTGATCCATAAAAACACTGTTTTTATACTTACTTAAGTAAGTAGTAGTATAAGAAACACAGACTCAGAGCTCTGCCACTCAACACACATTGTCTTAACACTAGGTTGCCTTACCTTGTTATATACAAATCTATATATAGTTATATATATAAATCATAAGGAAAAAAAAAACAATTAGAAAAACTTTAAAAAATATATATATATACTCAGAGAATCTTAAAATTTTCATAATATTTTTTAATTTCAGGACATTTTAGAAGTTCAAAAGAGTGCGGTGAAACCAAATTTAAAATGTTTAGTCATTGATGATTTAATAGCAACTGGAGGTACAATTACTGCTGCAAGTAAATTACTACAAAATTGTAAAGCAAATGTCCTCGGCTGTCTTGTTATCATTGAACTTGAAGAGCTAAATGGTAAAAAGAATATTCCAGAAGGCATTTCTCTACATTCCTTGATAAAATACTAATGTAGTGTTAATTCCATGTAATATTACTGAATCGTGGGACAGTGCATTTTATGACATTATTGAGAGTTCCCTTTACTAAATAACCTCTGTCTTCTCTATTTTATACGGAATAGTGTGAAAAAAAAAATTGTGTCAAGTATAAACTTTACAAGTACATATATACATTACATTTGTTGAGGCATGTTTGCCCTAAAGCTAAGGTGGCTAAGGAAACTAGAATTTTATGACATTTTTCTTATATTTGATTATTTTTTTCACATAGTGTACAATGCACAAAAGTTTCGAAATCATAACTTTAGGCATCAATGACTTCATAACTACAGGTTAGATAATAAATGCACATAGCAACTGTTTTTAATAACTTCAATTTTTGCTAATTTGTAGTCACATTTTTTAACATCATGAGATTGGATTCAATTTTATTGAGAGTGGATGTAATTCTAGAGTGTATTTATTTCGGAAAATAAGGTCAATCAAAATCAAATAATTTTAATGCTTTAGTCAGTTTTATGTGAAATCAAGTGATGTTACATGGAGTTTACACTGTAGTTTCAATGCAAGTTGTTTTTATTTTTGATATTCTTTTTAGATTTAGTATATAGTTATAATTAATATTGTTATCTGATTTTTAATAATGACAAATCATAAACAATTTGCGTGCCTTTTATAAAAGTTTTTATATATATTTTAATTTAATAGAATAAAGCAAAACATTGAGATAATACTGAGATAAACTCACATGTTACATTCTAAATACGCACATATTAAATACAGAAATCCAGTAATTTTTTTTTATAGTAATATTACAAGTATGACTTATTAATGATTTAATTAATTAATATTAACACATACAACATATGAATATTACATATAATTTGAAATTATGGATGTACATATTATTATATATGATAAAAATACATGTATTTTAAACAGTAAACAATTGTAATGTCTGGAAAATCGAAATTTATGCAGGTGGAACGAAGTCCCTTAACTCTAAGTTCTAACCTGCTATGTGTTAATGTAAAGCAATAAATTATTTTTTATAAGTGTCAACTTTATATTATAATAACATTAAATGAAATACTTTATATATGAAATAAAAATATTTTGTTTAAAATAAGTTACATAAAGAAAAATAACCAAATTGCTAAGAATTTTGAGTACCATATATTGTAATGTTTAAATGATAATGTATTAAATAACATAATAAGGAGTACCTTACGGAGATGTTACAATTGATTTAATGGATAGTACCAGTTTGTACAATATTATGTTGAATAAAAACCTGTTTTTAATCTTTTTAAATATGTGATACATGTAAAAAATAATAATGTAAATATCACCACCATATTATATTTAACTTCTGTTGTCTTTTGTATTGTTTTATATTATTTTTTTATTTCATATAAAAAAATAATATAAATTAATTATTAATTTAAACACGGTTTTTTATTCAAATTATATATTTTTTTATTTATCATTACATAACTATTTCACACTTCAAACATTACAGTTACTATAAAACTTTTTATCTCTGTGCATATATTAGTTTTAATTGTAATTACAACAAATTATAATGTCAATTTGGTTTCCCCATGATGTCAGTAGGTATTCATTGAAAATGCATTTATAGAAGCACTATTATTTATGTAAATAAATAAAGGTGACATTGAATCTTAATAGAAAACTTCTATAGTACTT
Source organism: Heliconius erato x Heliconius himera (assembly GCA_013421005.1). Classification (NCBI taxonomy): domain Eukaryota; kingdom Metazoa; phylum Arthropoda; class Insecta; order Lepidoptera; family Nymphalidae; genus Heliconius; species Heliconius erato x Heliconius himera. The sequence goes on from JAATLQ010021573.1 coordinate 74,684, forward strand.
CTGTGACTAACATGCATTGATTTTAAACGATTGACGATATTCACTTTAGGTAGAAAAGAATTGAAATTTTTTTATTCGTTTTTTACATTTATATTTATGTACTGTTGGGTTTTTGTTATTGGTTTGATTATATTGATTATTGTACATTTATCTAGTGTATATTAATATATATATATTTTAAACGTTAAACATGGAATAGAGTGGAATTAAAATAATTTTAGAAAACTTATAAGAAATTGTATTTGTTTTACGCCTACACGGTCTACAAGAGGCGCGGGTTTGAGTCCAGTAACATTAATTGTTTTACGTTTTCTAAAAATATCAGTGAATAAAACTTATAAAAACTTATAAAAATATAAACGCAAAAATTAAGCAATAATATTAATATTATGATGTATGATTTTGTATTATTGCTGTTTTGAACTACTAACAAGGATAGTTTTCGATTATATACACATTTAAAAAATGGATAAATAACAATTTATTTTTTATTTTTAAAGAAAGTAATTAAAACTACATTTCTTAGTAGTTTAAAAGAGTGATAAAAATTTTTGGGATTATAATTTTAAGTAATATTATTTTTTATAAAATTATTTTTGTTGTGATGTACCCATTTTACTGAAGGACCAATTATTTTTATAGTAGATTGATTAATTATAGAATATTTTTTATCATCACAAAGTTCAAACTGTGCTCAATACAAAAACGACAAATAACAAGTTCAATGACATGTTTATTAGAACTTAATAGGGTATATTTTTTTACATTTTATTTTAATAAAGGGGTATTAATAATTCAAATTGTTTTATTTTAACTCTTAATATAAAATAAGTTATACTATAAATACTATTAATACTGACACACGAAAATAAGTTATTTTTCAAATATCATGACCGGTTCTGGTGTGTAATCTGTTGAAGGTGGAGTTAAATTGGCGTTTTCAATGTTTTTTGGTACTTCGTCGTTGGTTTCAGAATTTTCGGCCATTTCAATATCTGGCTGCAGATTGTCTAAATTTGGTTTTGTTTCGGAAGTATTATCTTCAAGAACAATTTTAATTGTAGGAACATTGCCAGTGGCCAAAATTAATACGATTGGTATTTCGTAACGTAATCTTGTACTGTCTTCTGTTAAAGCATCTCCGTTCAACATTATGATATTCCTATTACCAATATCTGAAGCGCATGTTGCTTTTTCTTCAGGTTCTTTTTGTATTTCTACATTATTAGAATCGAGGTCTGCGTTGCTTGTAGCAGTATTTCTAGTATTTCTCGATTGTTCATCTAAAGAAGACTCGGTAGTACTAGGTTTTTCATCATTTTTGTCGCTTGCATCGGTTGTAGATTCGGTTGTAGAAGTGTTGTTGTCAACATCTTCGGATTTAGGTAACTCACTTTGTGTGCTATCGGAAAATTCAGTATTATAGGATGCGTCTATTTCAGGAGGCATTAAATCTATGATGTCTTCGTCATTAGACTTAACACTGGGTTCAGAAGATATTTCTGAATTTTCATTATCTGTATTTATTTTAGTTTCGTTATTTTGTGTTTCAGCTTGTTGGCTGTTATTGTCTTCAGTGTGGCGGATACGTCGTGTTCCTTCCTTTTCTTTGATCAAATCTAAAATATCTAGTGATGAAAAATCCGGAATGTTTTTAGAATTATCAAGCATAACAGGCGCAGAAGATACTTCTTCTTCAATTGTTGTTTTCACATTAAGTTCGGTCGTGGTTTCGTCTTGATTTGGCAATTCGGTGGTACTAGCATCGCTTGCAATGACAGACGGTGCGTCGACATTTTCTGCGGCATCAGTTTCTTCAGAGTTATTTTCGTCACCTGTTTCGCGTGAGGGTCTAGCTATTTCACTAACTAAAATAGGAGCGTCATTGTCAGAACTTTCAGGCAATTCAGTAGTAGTAGCTTCTTCAGCATCTTCTGTCACGTCACTTTCACTTGTTACATCCCCGAAGTTATTTATTTGAGGATCATTTTGATGATCACTGTCAATTGTGTCACGTGAAGGTCTAACATTTTCACTTGAATCTTGTCTAATGATTGCAGGAGCGTCTTGTTCATTATTTTCAGGTAGTTCAGTAGTTGAACTTGCTTCACTGACATCAGTTGTAGTTGCAGAAGATTCATCTTGATTTTCAGTTTTATCATAGTCAACTTCTTCTTCATTTATTCTTCGTGCTGGTCTAATATTTTCATTCAAGTCTTTACCAATTAAATTTGGGACGTCTTTATTCGAATTTTCAGGAAGTACAGTTGCAGGCATTTCACTTGTACTATGATCTCCACTGACGTCGCTTTCACTTAATGTCGTCGATTGTTTATTTTCGGGTTCCGGGTTTGATTCATCAGCAAGAGAATTTAAATTTTCTTCACCATCCGAATATTTCGTACTAGACACTGTGTACACTTCCAAGTGAAACTCGTAGCCACGTAAAATTGTTGGGCTCTTAAGTTCTATAGTGACCATATCTTTGCCTTCTCCACCATCGACGATTTGTGCATCTCCATCTTTATCTGGCCTCATATCTGTCACAACCACTCCGCTGATAACTTCATCGCTGGGAGCTATGATTGTAACATTTTCAATTTGCCTCCAAATCGCAGGATTGGCTTGTCTGATCTCGTCGAATATCTTCCTGCCCCCAGTGCTTCTTCCAATGGAAACATCATGGCCCACAACCGCACACACAATAGTAAACAGTATCACTAGTTTTGTATGCATTTTCAAATGCCACGCTAAGACTGTGCCGAGACGTCGGAAATAGAATCCTTATATAGTTCGTCTTGTTTAAGGAAAATTCTACAATGAAGTCACGGCGTTACAGGCTGCCTTTGTAATAAGTATATTTTTATTGGCATAAATTAAGTTCCTTCCTAGAGGAAAATGTTCGCTCGAATGTACAGTCATTGACAGACTAAAAGGAAGGCATTGTTATTCGAGTACGGTTCTCGTGGCTTATTGTTTTTTATTGACAGCGATTTTATATACAAAATTTATATTCAAAAAATCTTTACGACTTCGAGTTAAAGCTTCCTTCATTTCGAACAATGGCCCGAGTGTGAGAACTTTTTGTTTTTTAACTAATCGGAGGTTAATTCGTATTTAATTAATTGTTAGTAAAGATATTTTCTCAGTATTTTTTAGGATAATTTATATTTAGATAGGTAATCTGAGTACATTAACTTCCATTTATTAGGTATTAATACGACAAAGTAAAGAGAAATAAAATGGAATTAAATATCTCTGTATGTAGAATAATCCATTAGATATGTCATCTAATGAAATATAAACATGCATCAATGTGTAATTTTATTTACTTCCAAATTCTTAGTATCAAATTATTTTTTTACATTTTTAAAATTTTATTCCATTCCATTTACAGGACATAAAAATACAATTTTTTTATGTTTTCTAAAAAGTATGTACAAAATTAAATCTTTTTAGGGTTCCCTATCTCTTAAGGTAATGAAAAAAGGAAGCCTTATAAGATATTTTTTTTTATCCGTATGTCCGTCCGTCCGTCTGTCTGTCTGTCAAGAGCCTTTATCTCTATAATGTGATATTAATTATAATATGATATTATAAGAGCCTTTAACTCGATATCTCCAAGTGGAATTTAAAAGGTCTTAAGGTTTTAAAGGTCTACGGTCCCTTGATTTCCTGAAAAAATCGTATTTCTACATGTACTTAAAAATATATATGTCAGTCAGTTTATATCGCAAAAAAAAACGCGTATTTTGGCACTATAGTAGAAATCAAAACAAATAGAGTACTTCCTGCTGACCTAAGATTAAGAAATTTGGCAGCTAGCATCTACAACAGGTAGTATTAGTTCACGAAAAAATCTGAACACCATACATTTGTGGTTAAATCTTAAAAATTATTAGTCTTAAAAGAGGGGAAAATTTGGTATTAAAGCCGCTATCTCAAGTGAGTGATAGATGAAAGGGAGACCTCCAATTTTTTTATATTATCTGTCTATAATCTTCAGAGTTTTAAATAAAGCATAAAAATTATTTATCGTTTTGTAACCATAAAAATAAGTAATTTATTAAAACATACAATTTCATGAGGCATAACGAAACAAAGCGCGGCGTTGAGTTCCAGGGAGTGTGTGAAGTGTAACACTAGGATCCCAAGGCCTTTCCGTCTACTACGATACAACGTAAAAATTCATGCTATTTTAACTCAATCATAACAAATTAAATAAATATATTTTCGAATATAAAAATTACAGCTTCCCTTGTATTCTTTTAACAAAATGCCTCTAAGTGTACGAAGTTTATCAAGATGTTCATTTATCGACAAGTATATCGCCGGCACGACGTGACACTCATACTAAAGTACTACAGCGAGCACTTGTTCTCACTCGTGAGTCGTAGACAAGCTAAGTTGTGATATAGAGTTGAGATACGTAGAAAGATTAGAACAATGTCAGGGATAACTTGCTTAGGTTGCCTTGTTTAGGATGTTTTTTTATTAGTTTGTCAAAGTATATGGGTTTTTTTAATTTTTTTTATTTGTGTACTTAGTTTATTTTTAATTGACATAAATATATCTTAGTTATACTTACTTAATTTGGGAAATACTAACGTTGCTCTATATGATGATGTAACTATAATAAGTAACAAACAAAAACATGAAATATATAATAACGTGAAATATAAAGGATACTTACTTATCCTACGATGTCTTTGTTACTGTGTTCTTAAAGTTCAATCAACAGATACGAGGAAACCCCTATCTCTCTTACCGCAAATTTTTCCATCACAAAACTTATTTGCCATTCTTTCATCACTCATTCGTTGGACGTGCCCAAACCAGCTGAGCACGTTCATTCTCACTGTGACATCCCCGCACCGTTAGCCCTGTTACCGGCAGCAGTATGCCTTTCCGCATCCATCTCTAGTGAACGTACTTCCCAAATATCTTACCATTTATACTGATCCTGCATTCCGTCCTTTCTTCATTTTTTCTTTCAGATACCAAAACCCAATTATTATTATTATTATTTCAATTTACTTTTTATTTCGATATTTTTTTAGGCCAGTCTTGGCGCAGGGGCACAAGCTTGAAGAATAAGCGCAACAGATTGCGGGTTCGATTGGCACTGGCGGAAATGTCATTTTCATTATTTTCATTTCCTCGCTCTGGTAACTAGACGAACCACGCAGTTAAGTACCGCTACTCAACACGCAATGCCTCCAGAACTCTTTGGAAAGTAGGGCACGAAAGACCTTAATGGAAACGGAGTGTCTTAACACTAAGTTCCCAGGTTCGAATTGCGATTTATAGCGAGAAACTAAAAAAAAGGGAAATATAAAATATTTTTTTATCTCGATATAGATACAGATTGTATAAAAAAATAAAACACATTTTTTATTTCGGAAAATATATTCATTCTTTCATAATTCAAACCAACAATAAATTATTTACAATAATCAGGCTTAGAGCAAGGACATTTCTCTTTCATTGTCAATCCCTTACTCATTTGTTTCATAAATGGATGTATTTGATCACTGAAGAATGGCCTGCAAAAATACATAAAAAAATAAATAATAGCTGAGCTAGATGCTGTCGTGGCGTAGTATCACGCAAGGGTATGACTGCAAACGTGACGGTTACGGGTTCGATTTCCACTCAGGGAAATTATTAATTCATTAATATTTTGATGTAACAAGACAGAGCGATGTTGAGTTCCGTCATTCAACACGCTGTCTTAAAAAGTTGGTGGTGCTTAGAGAACAGGTTTTCTTAATACTAATTTTTTTCTGGGAGGTCAGTTGTGGCGCAGCGGCACAAGGTGTGACTGTAAAACCGACTGGTTGTGGATTCGGTCCCCACTTGAGGAGATAAAATATCTTCGCTCTGGTGTCGAGGTTAAGCGCGGCGTTGAGTTCTGCCACTCAACACGCAATGCCTCCAGAATTCAGCAGAAAGTGGGGAACGGAGTGGTTAAACACTAGGTTCCCTCTTCCTACTCTGCTGTGTGCGGGACACAGCGTGAAGCTGATTTATTTTATTTTATATTTTTTCTGGCCATCCTAATTACGGGATATAGCTCGAAGTGATTTTTTTTAGCTTCAGTCTATATCCAGTACATAGCAGGGTAGGCAGTGGGAAGATGGGAAACTAGTTATTAAGACACTCCGTTCCCCACTCCCTATTTAATTTTTTCTATTCTATTTAACTTATTTCTATCGAATTTTAAAGCTAAAGATGTATAAAAAAAATAGTATTATCCAACGAGACAACGTGTATGTGGACGTGACGCCATGAAAACTCAATAAAAAAATCATTCACGTTCAAAATGTAGGTAATTGTTTCTGTAATAAATGTTTGTTTCAAGCGGAAATGTCCTCTTAATCTGTGTTCCTTATTTCGTCATGAGATTATTTATTTTTGTTGAGTCACATTTTACATTGAATATAATAAGTTAGTAATTATTTAATTATCTGAATAAGAATTATAGATTTATTTTATTTTACCATTCTTATATAGAGTACCTATTTTTTTTTTGTTTTTAGCTGTATTTGACAAATAGCAGTTCAAGTCACTTGACACGTAATACTCAAGAATTTAGCGAAAAGTTGGTAATAGAAGAGTCTTATGGAGAACGGAGTGTCCTAGCACTAGTTTCCTAGGTTCATTATGCCTACCCTGCTTTTTATTTTAGTTTGCATGTTTAGAATACAGCGTGAAATTGAAAAAAAAAATCAATTGCGAAATTCCACCATTACCTACATTATTAATATTTTCTATTCTATTAATTTAATTAAATAAAATCTAAATTATTGAAAATTTTATCAAATTTCGTTTGTATTCCGCCTTATAAAATGTCGCACGTGTCACCTAAGTTGCCTTTTATACGATTAGAATATTAATTCATAATTTATTAAAAACAATAACTCGTATGACGCAGATTGTTTATTTAAATACTTAAATACGCCACAAGACGACGGTGTCAATTTTATTGATTTTGGGTTCAAATTATAGAAAGAATCAGATAGATTAAAAACTAATAAGGTATATTTGAATATACACAAAATCGTATGCTATTATATGAAGTCATCGTACCTGCTATTTGACTTTAGGTATTCGAGAAGAGCCCGACTGTAAACACAACGCTTGTGGGTCACCGGAGAAATATATTATTTTCAATATCCGTCTCAGGCAAACCACAATACGGCGTTCAGTTCCGTTACCGTACACACAATGTCTCAAATTCATTCAGAAAAGAGAGAACAGAGAGAAGTGTCTTAGCATTAGGTCCCTCTGCCTACTCTGCTATGTGCGGAATACAGCGTAAAACTAAAAGAAAAGCATACCTGCAAAGCATTTTGTTCATTTCCTTCTGATATTGTTCAGTAGCGATCTGACATTTCTTTATTTGATCCAACTCTTCCTGACGAGCGCGCTCCTAATAACGTATGACACAATCAACAGCGTAATTTAATGTATAATTATTAACATATAACCGTCTGTGGCTTAAAGTGTTTTGAAGAAAATAGTCTTTTAAAAACGATGCCAAAGGTCTGAGCCACTGATCCATCTATACGCAGGGATTGTGGATCCTTATTTCAAAAATTGAATACATTTTCTCTCATACTTAATGTCTCTGATTAAGTCGGAAAGCAGAGAACGGAGAATGTCCTATGTTATCTTTGTCTATCATGCGAAATGTGAAAAAAGCGTGGCGATCAAAATATAGCTAACCTCATAACATATTTATTATATTTTTAAACATAATATATTTTAGATAATGCAAAAAATATATATATTTATATTAATAATTCTTCAAAGCATTTAATTAGTATAACTTACATAAAATTAAAGACCCATTAAAAAGAAAAATTAATAAAAAAGAAATACCTTCAACAGTTTATTATATTCTATCTGATCAAGCAGTTGCTTCTGATGATCTTTTCTTATCTGTGCATCAGTTAACTGTTTATGGTCGACAAGTTCTTGTATTTGATTGAACAATTGTCTATGATATTCATCTTGTTCTTTAATCTTCTCTTTGAGAATTCCCTTTGCCTCTTGCCTTTCGTGAATTTGATCTATCATCGCTTGACGAACTTCCTATTTATTATACATAATTTAATTGAAAAAATGTTATGTATGTATATACATTTTAGTATGGACTATGGCAATGTCTAAGTAATTGTAATAAGGTTATGAATTTCTAATTGTGAGAATAATAATTCTGTAAATATAATGTTATTTCGCCCGTTTTAAAAATTGCTGGGAATTGGGGAACGAAGTATGTTAACAATGCTCATGGTCGATTATCTTGCTATACCTTCGTGAAAGACATTAATAAAAAAAACAATATAACGCTTTATTTGCAATCTGAAATAAAAAGTATTATTAAACATTCTTTTAACACTTTTAAAGTGTTATTCCATACTTAGGAGTGAAAAATACTTATTTAGAAAACGTATAAAAAATTGAACGTAGCGGGACTCGAACCCGCACTTCCTGACAGCCGATCAGGTCGGTTTCGAGTATCCCGCGCGAGTTTCGTTCAAATTTTTAAACGTTTTATAAATAAGTATTATTATGAAACATATTAATATTTATTTAGAATTGAGGCCGGTCGTGGCGCAGCGGCACGAGGTGTGACTGCAAAACCGACTGGTTGTGAGTTCGATCCCCACTCGAGGAGATGAAATATTTACTTAAATTTATATTTCCATTTCTTCGCTCTGGTGTCGAGGTTGAGCGCGGCGTTGAGTTCTGCCAATCAACACGCAATGCCTCCAGAATTTGGCAGAAAGTGGGGAACGGAGTGCCTTAACACTAGGTTCCCTCTGCCTACCCTGCTGTGTGCGGGATACAGCGTGAAGCTAATTTAATTTTTAATTTAATGAAACATATTGATATTCCGATCGTCCTAGCTTGGAGATTATTATGGTATGAACAATAAAAAAAGAGAAAGTTTAAGAATTTAGTTTCCATTCGACTTTTAACTAAATTATAAAATTTAGTTAAAACTAATAATATATTATTTCTTCAAACAATTTTAGATTTGCCTAATATAAAACTATTAAAAACTCGTGTGATGCATTCAACATAACAATTAAATCATTTGAGTCATGCCCAAGGAAATAATGGGAAAAGGAAAGGCTAAATTAGTTCACGATATTATAATTGATGAGCATCCTTGTCGCGTATCTATAAAGTATTGTTAGTTTGATCTTTCCGGGTTTAACTGATTGAGAAATAATTATTATAATTATATATAATTACCTATATTCTATGGAAAATATTAAAAAAATATTACTGTTAACAAAACTGTAATATAGCTCTTATATAAAAAAATATATACTTTTTCAAAAACATATACGAATAAAAAAATAGTAAAACTATTAATTTTATATAACACACCCACCACATTCACGTATGTAAACACACATTCCAACATAATATGATTACACATCCACACATGTGACTACACATATTACACATTTTTTTGTATAAAAAAGAAAAAAAAAGTAGGAAAAAGTTTTTTTATTATAGCGAGGAAAGTGCGGGTTGACGAGCGAAAAAAAAGATCACATCACATTTTTTTTCTCCAAAAATAAAAATAAAACACTAACTTTATTAGTTTTCTGCGCCCACGCTAGATATTCGCATCGTTTGGCGTCTGTATATTCTTGTTGTCTCTTGGCTTCGTCCGCCATCGGTTTGTCGGCGGTTCTTTCGAATTCTTCATATTGTGTTTTTAGTTCTATCAAACGTTTGTTGCATTCGTCTAAGTCTCTCTGTGAAGGTTATTATAAAATATATATGCATGTTTCTTGAAAAAAAAAACAATTATTAAGCAAAATATTGTATAAACAACTATTGCGTTATTTAATTAAATGATTATGATTTCGAGACATTTGTTACTACAAATGTCTCGATATGTAATAGTTAATTAAATTGGAATAACATTAATTAATACCTATTCGGACGGAAAATGGAGAACGACGTGTTTTGACATTATGTTCTCTTTTTACTATCTCTGATAAAGGACCTGACGTCGCATCTAGATCACAATACAGTTATGTAAATATGACAAGCATGTTTGTGGCATCATTTATATTGATAAAAGGTTTCATGTAAAATCTTTCGATGCGGGAGAAATATCAAATACACTTTTATTTATATAATCGGCACTTAATACATCTAATACAAAATCTTTTTTTAGGGCATGGCAATGATTAAATAAAAATAAAAACAGCTTCACGCTGTATCCCGCACACAACAGGGTAGGCAAAGGGAACCTGGTGTTAAGTCATCCCGTTCCATCAGAATTCCACGGAAAATGATGACATTTTCCGTGGAATTCTGCAGGAATTGCTTGTTGAGTGGCGCAACTAAACGTTACGTTTTGCCCAGAGCGTGAAAAAAAAAATTAAATAAATATTTCATTTTTTCGAGTGGGGATTGAATCCACAACTAGTCGATTTTATAGTCGCACACTGGTACTCCTGCGCCACGACAGGCCTCTCCGTCTATTTTAAAGTCACTTAATGTTAATAACAAAACTCAACGCAATGGTTTATCTCGCCACAGCTAAAAATAATACAAAAGGTCAAATACTAAATAAAATAAAACCTCTTTCTGCTTCCTCAGTTCAATCTTGGCCAAGTCGTCAGCCAACCCTTGGCCGGCCAACGAGTCCCACGTGTCGGATATCAGTTTGGCCTCTTTCATCTGCTTCGCTAACACCTCTTGTCGTTGTTCTATCATTTGTTTTCTTTCTCTTGCTGTTTCCTTACGTTGTTCCGCTCTTTGGTTTTCAGCTTTAAATTTAATTTTATATGGTTATAGGTATGAGGTCCATCGTGATGTAGTAGCACAAGCGTGCAACAGTAAACGGGACAGGTTGTGTGTTCAATTCCCACTCGAGGAAATTAAATATGAGTAGATTCTTTTTGTAGCTGGTAAAGCGGCTAAACAGTAATAGATCAAGCTAAGTAATCAATATAATATAATAATCAGTAAAATATTAAGGGAACTAATTAAAAATGACCATCCTCCTCTTTCTTTATATCAGCGTCCCACAAGGCTTTGAATCGTTTAGCTTCTTGCTTCAACATCTCTTTTTCTTTCTCTTTTTGTTTCTTTCTCTCTTGTAATTGATAATCTGTGTATTGTTTACAATCTATATCTCTTCTTAGACGCTCTATAGCGTCTTGTTCCATTCGTGCGGCCTTGAAATATAAATAGGAAATAAAAGTTTAAATATATACCTAGAATCTGTTTCATATAGGCATATTAAATCTGTTTCATATAGGCATATTTAAAAAATAGCCTTAGGAAGCTAGGCTAGTTTCTGTGCGCTTTCGAAGAGGCTCGCGTTGTTGCAACACTACCTTAAAGTTTTAAAATTTCTTAATATTTTTCCGTAGCGTGTGAATTAAATAAAAAAATAGCTATTATTTCTCTAGCGCAAATCGAGATATTTTAAACTAAATCGGATTTGTCAACATTTTTAGATATAATATAAAAGAAATCGTCTATACCAAGGCATCGGACTCTCTCATAGCAACTTCATGCCACATCTTATTGAATTCGATCTCCGCCATTTTCCTCGCTTGCTTCTCTTTTATTTGATAAAGTTGTATTTCTTGAGCTTCCTTTGCTCTCAGTTTGTATATACAGGGAAGTACGTGAACGCATTTTGACCTAAATTTATACATTTGAAAACTAGATAGGTTATAGGTTAGATGTTTATATGCGATATATTTTTTTTATGGTAAGTAGGTATATACGAAACTCGAAGTTAGATTCGGGCTAGGGACATAGCTTCACACTGAATCCCGCATGTAGGAGGAGGACAGCCAGGGAAAGTGGAAAACGCAGTGTTTTAACCAAGTGCTAAAACATTTCTTTTCCCACTTTCCGTTCAATTTTCGTGACATTGCGTGTTGTGTGACGGAAATCAAAGGTGCTTTGTCTTGCTACCAGACAGCGAGGTAACGAATATAATATTTTTTTTCGAGTGGATATCGAACCCACAACCATTGTACTTGCAATCACACACCACGACTACGTCTGCTATCAAACACATCTTAACTATATACTACTAGATTTTATTCTTCAATTTTATAAATTTCGCTATTTCGGTACAAAACAATATTCTATAGATAGGTATTTACTTACAGAGGAGTGTCTTTGTACTTCTCTTCATGTTCTTTCTTACGTTTCTCCAATAAATACTGCAATCTATTCATTTTGTCGTGCCATACAGCTTCAGTGCCTGCTTGGGCTTGCTCTACGAACTTACGAATGTTCGCCTCTTCTTCATGTTGGTATAGATCGATGAGTCTGACAAGGATGATTTAATTATTATTACGTACTATGTCGGAGACTAAAATATATTTTACTTTTATTATTTTAAAGCTTCACGCTGTATCCCACATATAAATAGGGGAGGCAGGGGGAACTTAGTGTTGAAAAATTCCGCTCCCCACTTTCCGAAGAATTCTGGAGGCATTGTGTATTGAGTAGCGGAACTCAACACCGCGTTTTGCCAACACAAAAGCGAAAAATTTTAAAATATTCAATATTTCATTTTCTCGAGTGGGAAATGAACCCACAACATGTCGCGTTAACACTCACATGCTTGTGCCCCTGCCCCACGACTGGTCTCTAATTGTTATTTATTATTTTACTTAATAATATATTTGATTTTAAAATAAAATTATACTAATAATAATAAATGATATGACCCAAAATAAAATACAGACTGTACAATTTATTTATTCATTTAAAAGCATGGCAGGCTATTAGAACCAGGTGTTAAGAGACTATATTTATTATCTATAATATTCTCCAAATAATAATAATATTTTTTTTATTATATTTATATTTTTTAGGTATTTTGTATATCAATTTTCATATAGCCATCGATCAAAAAATAACAACTGATAAAAATGGATTCACCTCTTCCGTTTCTCTTTCAAGTCTTCTTGGTACGACGCCATGCACAAGTCGACTCGGCGAGCGACATTGTTTATAAGAGAACTAAAATAATTGAACATAAAAGAATAAGTATTAATGAGAAAGAAGAAAGCGGCGTTGAGTTCCGCCATTACTCAACAAGCAATGCCACCAGAATTCGGCGGAAAGTGGGGGACGAAGTGTCTTAGCACTAGGTTCCCGCTGCCTACCCTGCTGTGTGCGGGATACAGCGAGAAATTGATTTTATTAACTAAGTAAGATAAAAAATTAAGTAAATTAAATATATATGGAAAATAACAAGTCTTTACGAATCTAAAAAAAATATTCTATAGAAAGTCAAAATTTGGATCTCTTGGGCCGGTATTTATAAACCGCTCTTAAGTCTGAGATCGATCTTAAACATGCCATTATCATTCATATATCTTTTATATAGATTTACTTATATGGATAACGAAATTAAAAACTACTCAAAGAAAAGCTTTCTTTTTGAGATTTAAACAAAAATATATTGGCTGGATTCCTGCTATGTTTTAAAATAAATCTCCTTCATTACTATGGTATAACACTTTAGTACCGTCTATCACATCGTATAAAGAAATCACTGTTCTGTTTATCTTTCAACTCTTTGAGCTTATTCTCTGCGCCTCTCCTTTGTTCCTCTTCTTCAGTTCGCAGTTTCTTGACGAATTTGACGTAACGAAATGTGGAATTGAGGACGCGTGACGTCTAAAAAAAGTTATTTTATTATTAATCTTTTTATTAGTTATTTTATATTAAAAGTTATTTTATTATAATTCTTTTATTATTAGTCTATGATGTTTTTACACAGAGATAACTAAGTTGATTTGTTTGAATATTATCATGTAAACTATATTTTAAAAGTTTGCAAGAAATTTATTTTATCTTTAGTTTAGCAAGCAATAGCCAATAGCAAGTGAGCAACAGCATGTTAGGCAAATAGACCTAGGGTTAGGGCAACCCGTTGCCCGCTTCTTGAGATAGAGAGAGCGAAACTTAGTGCTGTGTGTGTAAATTGGCGTATCTAGAGATATTTTCTGGGGGAGCCTGGAAAATACAGATTTGTAAATTACAAAGCTGTATTCAGGGATTTTTTTTATTACTAAAATTTTTGTGGTGGACCAGATTATTATGGTATATAAAATGAAGTAAAAACTCAACTCAAGAAAAACATTAACTTACGTAATAACAATCTGGTACTCCCCTCGGTCCAGGTCCATCTTTAGGTATCTTTTGACGAGGCACTTCCATTACAATAAAAAATAAACATATATGATATTAAAATAGTTTGATTTAATATAAAAACATGGATTCATGAAAAGTTAATTTAAAATATGTACGTCAACTGTCAATGTAAACGTAACAATAGTACCAATTAAACGTCGTTTAAAATATTAAAAAGAAAATCTAATCAGCTTCACGCTGCATCTCGCATACAGCAGGGTAAGCAGAGGTAAAATAATATTAAGACACTCCGATCCTTTTACTTTTCAGCTACTTTTACTTATCATAGCTGTCGATTAAGTTACCTTTAAAAAAAAACTTATCCATTTAACCAACAAGTATATCAGGTAAAACCTTCTTAGGTTGTTTTTGAAGATATTTGTTTGACATGAGAAATGGCGGGAAAATATCTTTTATAAATTCATGAGTTAAGTATTGATTATGTTTATATTTGAGTAGAAAGTCTTTTTCTTTGCCCTATGCTGTGTCCGGCATATGACAGGGTGAGAAAGGGGTACACAGTCTTTTGTTATTCCATTCTCCATTGTTTACCAAATTCTAGAGGAATTCTAGAGATGTTGAGTGGTGGAAATCAACGCCGCGCTTTGTCCGGTTATTAAGTATTTCATTCCCTCAGGAGTGGGAATCGAACCCACAACCATCGCGGTTACAGTCACACGTTTGCGCCACTGAGCCACGGTGGTCTTTAAAATATTTATTATTTGAAGTAAATATCAACAGTAGAGATTCTTAATAAAAAGAAAAAAATATTTACTCTTTTTTAATTTAATCAACTTTTATATTAAAATTACAAAAAAAAACTATACATGTAACAAAAGTAAAAAAGTAAGTAAGTACTTTCATGTATGAAATATTACAGTTTTTCTATACTAAATATAAAGAAAAATATAATATTACCTATTACAATAAAATATAACAACAAAATTTAAAGTAAATTGTTAAATGGTTTGGGTTGATTAATAAAGACTGATAAGAAACCTAAAAAATTTAAAATTTAAAATTTAAATGTCAAGTATAGTTTGATATAACAAACAAAAATATAAGAAAGTAAGCAAAATAGCCCAACGTAAATAAATGCACATTCTTTTATAATAACAACAGTAGATTAGTAATGTACTTTATTTTGCTTGTTTTTACATTTTCTTACGCATATGATATCTCTTTAATATTTAGATTAACAGGAACTATGACGAAGTGAATAGTGCAATTATTAGTTTGCTATATTATTAAATGCCAAAAAAACTAAATGTATTGAGCTTGCTTTACCAAATGTTTGTTAAATAGTAAAATTTAGTGTTGTAATTAAAGGGTAAACTGTCAATGTGATCTTATGTATAATTACTGATTCCAAGTTCCAGGACTCATCTGGAAGCCCTTGCAGATAAACCCAGCTCCGCGCGTTCGCAATTAAAATATTTCTTTTATGTATACTATCAAAAGTTATCTTATTTAGCTAATAAGTATTATTATTATAAAATAATGTGCAACACAACTAATAATAAGTTAAAATTTTAGATGAAATTAAGCTTTGTATTATGAAAAAAAGTATATCAGGTTCAATATATTATATAAGTATAGGATGCCTAATGAACATACCTAATGTTTATAATTAAGTTTAAAAAAATATATCTATTTAAAAAATAGAAACAGTATAAACAAATGTTCACTTACTTCATAATATTACTTATATTTTAAATTTATATATTTTTTAATTAGTTAACGATATAAAAAAAAAGATTTGATTAATTTCAATATATAATATTGAAATTAATATACATACTATAAATAAGAAAAAAAAACTAATTAAAAACATTAGCAAATACACGCGTAAAGCTAGCAAAAAAAAACAGATACAAACAATAATAAAATAAAAACATTTTTTTCAAAAAAACATATCAAAATTTAAACATAGCAAATTTTTATACATTTTCTAAAAAAAGATTTTTCTTTCACAAGGACATTTTAAAAAATTTAAACTTTGAAAAAAGTAAAAAAAAAACAAGCCAATTAAACCTTACAATCAATAATACATGTATATATCACTGACATGAATAAACATCATTATTACTATTATTATTTACTGAGCATGGGGGGAGCACTATGCTAGGGCTCCTGACACTAGTACCCTGTTCTATAACTTCAAGTTAGCACTATTAGGTGGTGAAGTCTAGTCTAGAAAACTATTTTTTTTTAACAAATGAATACATATGTATTTACTATTTATCTTTTTTAAATTAAGAATACATTAATAAGACAAAAAACAAAATAACTAAACATCTAAGCAAATATGCATATAAATGTATGGTGAAAGTTAGCAAAAAAACTAAGCATACATTTAAAACAGATACAAAGTAAAATAATAAGAAATAAAATAAGATTAATTAAAAATCTTTACAAATAATATCAAATGTATATCAGCCAGTGCGGGCTGTCCTACAACGGCTTTGATTGGGGAGTCTGATACTAGTTCCCTGTTCAGTAATCTCAAGTTAGCACTGTTAGGTAACAAGTCTAGTCTAGAAAGTCCTATTTGTAGACAATTATCAGTTTCATAGACAAAATTGAGTGAAGCAGGCTGTATTTGTCCCGACCAAGAGAATGGTTCTCCAGATATTCTATTATAAATTGTAATTGATCCAAGTTTAACTTCTGTTTCTATTGATAGGGACTGAAAATTATTTTAAAAAGTAATATATATACTAAGTTTTTATAAGTAAACATTATTTTTTTTATTAAATTGAATTCGTGTTCTAACTACAATATCATTTTAAAGATAAAAAGTTTTAAAGAAAAAATGTACATATTGGTCAATTCAATAAAATGGTAATTTCTATCAATTTAGCCCATCAAAATGCTTGATATGATTACAACTTTTTTTATTAAAATTAAAATAAAACAAATATTAAATGTTTAAACTACCAAAATACAATAGTGAAAACTACATCTACATGGTTTGTTTTTGATATTAGCGTGCATAGAACATTAAACAAAAACATTTTCATACATCGCAATTGTTTTGGATTGTATTATATTAATAAATACCCCCATAATAGATTTTCTCCTTCTAGCGATCAGTTACATTTTTATTAAATGTATAATACAATATTTAATTAAATAATTTTTGTGTGATTATAAACGCGATAGTCGTGAGTTCTATTAATACTCTGCGGTGTGTATAATTTTAATTTTCTCGTTCCTAGGGTTCAATCATTCACCTGGTGAAAATAATCATTTCAAAAATAGTAAATAGATAAAATAAAAAAAACTCACATTAAGCGTAGCAACAAGACAATCCGTGTCTTCGTACACAGCTCGGAGTAGATATAAGGCGGCGTTGTGCTCCACCAAACGGAGTAGAGGTTTGGCAGAGATGGACTCCAGTGAGCAAGTTACGCTCCACGTACTCGCTGATTGAGGCTCTATGTATGAGGCATGCTCCTGTCAGTTTGTGGGGTTTAGTTACGCATTTTTGGTATTACTTTTTTTATTTTAGCTTTGTGTTGTATTCTGCGTGTCGCAAAGCAGGATAAGTAGAAAATTATTCACGTATCTTCGTTAGGTTCCCTTCGCCTACTCTGCTACATGCAGGATACAGCTTGATTAAAATAGGATTTTTTGATTAATCATTTAACGTTTTTTTTTTCAACTTCACCGCTGTATCCCGCATCTAGCAGGGTAGGCAGAAAGAGCATACCGTAAAGATACTCTACTAGCCACTTTCCGAAGAATTCTAGAGTGGCATGACTAAATGCTGCGCTTTTGCCTTGACATCAAAGTAAAGAAATGAAAACATCAAATATTTCGTTTCCTCACACCTCACCTCACTTAGTCACACGCTTGGGCATGGCCAAAAGTGGAACAAAAAAGCTATTCACAGTACTAATATTATATGGAATTGAAAATGTGTTTTTTATTCAAAATTATTTTGTCTTATGTATAAATTATGTATAAAAAAAAGAATATTATTTTCGGCAAAAAGTGTGTTAACACTAGGTTCCCTCTGCCTACCCTGCTATGTGCGAGATACAGGTGAAGCTGATTTGATCTTATTTAATATAATATTAAAAAACACCACATTTTGAGAATATGAAAATAAACATAATATATTAAAATACGTTTAATATATTAGGTTTATTATCATATTTACTCTTTTTCGGTCTTTATAAATACCTTTCTAATATGATTTTCTAGAATAATCTTGGGTCCTGCCCAAGAACAAAAAACGCACTGTACTCGCATGCCCATTGATAGTTGATCCATGTAGTCCTGAAAGTGTATGTTTATATTCATTACTAATTATACATACATAAACTGTAGCCTGTGTGTTACACTGTAAAGTTTCATCTAAATATATTCAACAGTTTTTGCGTGAAAGACGAACAAACATTTATTTTCTTATATATAAACATTCACATTTACAATATTATTAGGCGACTTCGTCCGCGTGGTCCTATAATAAGAGTTTGAGGAACTTCAAAACGATTAACATTACATAATAACTGTAACTAAGGGTGTAACTGAAAAACAGCGATGCTTGAGAATCAAAACTCAAGCATCATTAGCTGAGTTACACCTTTTGCCATAATGTCAATTGTCAATGTTTATGTCTAGAGTTATAAAATTGTATGTTTTTATGGCAATAAATGTTTTTTATTATTATTATTTATTATTAATATAGCCTTTCTTCGATAAATAGTCTATCCTATACAAAAATAAATTTTCAAATCGATCCAATAGTTCCTTAGATTAAAGCGGTCAACAGAACAATATTTTCTTCTTTATAATCTTAAGTACAGATCTATAGATATAGTTGAACTTTAGCTTGAACGGATATATATACGTGTTAAGATTATTTTTATATTTATTAGGGTAAATTTTTTGTTAGGTAATTTTCTGGGGTAGGCACTGATTACCTGACCTATTATTCCAATTAATTAATCTGGTGCGGTTTAAAATTACCTCTGTTAATAATAGCTAGATACATTCAGACCATTTTAATAATATGAACAATAAAAAATCGATGGTTGTGAGTTGAGTTCCGTCACTGAAGACGCACTATCACAAATTCGAGTAGAAAGTCGAGAACGGAACGCGAGTGTCTTACGCTCACCACTAGGTTCCCTATGACAACACACAGCAATAATTCTAATAAAAAAGTAAACCCGAAATAATGATTAAAGTTAAACATAATTAAAAAATATCACTTACGCCATCTTGACTTATAAGTTCGAGTGCATCCTCTACCATTTCCGGTAATGTAGCGGTACTTAGATCCTGAGATGTTTCTAAAGATGACGTTGACGCGTTGAAATCTAAAAAGATAACTATTTTTTAAAAAAAAGCGATTGTGGGGGCATTGCGTGTTAAGTGGCGCAACTCAACGCCCCTTTATGCCTCCACAGCAGAGCAAAGATATGGAAATATTAATTGTTTCATTTCCTCTAATGCAGAACGAACCTACGGCCGGTGGGGCTTACAATCACACACTTGTGGTCCTGCACGCCACACCTAGCCTCAAACAGCAAAAAAACATCATTATATGTACGGAATGTCTTAACACTAGATTCCCTATACTACAGCGATACGACGCCGCGCTTCTTCTTACTAGAGGAAAGAAAAGAAAATAACTAATTCGCGGCGGAGGCCCCGCGCAATCAGACGCCGCGCTTCAAGACTAACCGATGGAGCTCAACTCAAACGACTTGACCTTCCTTTATAGAACTTTCATGAGATTTATCTACACACTATTAGTTGTTATTATACAAAATAATAATAATCTGTGAAGTTTCCGAGATTATTTGATAAAATAAAAAGAAAAATATAATTATTTTATTTGACTACATAATAGCATTGAAAAGCTGATTTAATAAGCAATCTATTCCACTACTTTATTCATTTATTTCTCAGTTGCTAATATTGGATAATAAGATTTGAAAGTGTTGTTGTTTCATATATTAAATAATGTTTATATTATTTATTTTTCATATTGAACCTATTATCAATTTGAACCCACGATCGTCGCGTTTACAGTACCATTACACCTTTAATAATATCTAGAAAGTCTTACCTTCATGCTGATAATAATTTCTTCTTGCATTCTGTTCTGGAAACTGTAGAAATTCGTGCAATCGTTGATCCACTTCGTGACTTCTGTCATCTATGTATAAAATATAATATATATATGTAAAATGTAATATAATATAATATTAATAAATTACATAAATTGTTTTGACATATCGTCGGCTTAAAGTATAAACTAGCTAACAGTTTATTAAGTAGTCTGCGACGGAAACAAGTTTTTCAACTGGACCCGAACCTCCGGCTTTATTTCGGTTTTGGCCGAAACCGAAACTTTATACAGGATTACTTAATATTATCTGAAATAGTTGATAGACGAGGTAATTTCTAAATACTTATTTAGAAAACGTATAAAAATATTAACGTAGCGGGAGTTGAACCTGGAAACCGAGCAGGAAATTTTTATACGTTTTCTAAATGAATAATTTTCTTTCCTAAGTGTGGAATAACACTTTAAAAATGCTAAAAAATTATTTCTAAATATTTTTTAACCTACATTGCATGGTTCGAAAATGTATCTACCGTTTTCGAAATATTAGCGATAAAATCTTTTCTAAATACTTGCACAAGAAAATTCTTCAAAAAAATCATTTTGCCGGTTTTCGATTTTTGGTGTTTGCGTATTCTCTGTTATATTTATAATCTTGTATGTACAAATTTCATTTCAATTAGATAATTTTAACGTAGCAAGAATCGAAAACTTGATAAGATCGACTGCCTTAGTTGTCTTCTAAAAATGTTTTTTCTATCCTAATTTTAATATGATAAATACTTTAAACTCTAACCTCTCCAACTTCTCCTAGTTCCTAATCAAAAAAAAATTGTTTAAGTTACTACAACCAACTAAAAAATTAACTACTTTTGGGATGTAGACACTCAACCTTGGAAACCAACGCAAGATTTACTTGTTACTTGGTACAAGATGGTACTTGTTATAATAATTTTGATTGATTTGAATTAATTAAAAATAATGAATTTGATTAAGAAAATATTTTTTCCTTACTAATCTACATCTTCTCTAAAAAAATACTTATTTAAAAAAACTTATTTAGAAAAATACAAAAAAAAAATACTTAATATTTATTTATATATATATTTATTTATATATTCATAATTATTTAGAAAAAACATATAAAAATTTGAGTGTATTGTAAAACATAGTAGTTAGTTGTGAAAAAAATTGTCAATGAAATCGAATGTTAAAGAAAATACAAAGTACACTCATATGCAATTGTTAGTTATATCAAAAAAACTAAAAAAAAACCATAATCATAAATTAGAAGCCGTTGTAATGCATTTAAAAATGTACATGGGGTTAGATCCTTCACTTAAATGGGTGAATAATTATGTATTTATTTTCTCAGCCTCACGCTTTATCCCGCATGTAGCAGGGTATACAGAGGGAGCCTAGTGTTAAGACACTCCGCTTCCCATATTCTGCCGAGAGGCACTGTGTGTTGAGTGGTGACACTCAACACAAAGAAATTAAAATATGAAATATTTCATCACCTCGAGTAGGAATCGAACCTACAACCTATCGCGTTAACAGTCACACGCTTATGTCCCTTTGCCACTGGCCTCTATGGTAAATATTATATTTAAATAATTTTCATTTCCTCGCTCTGGCAACAAAACAAAGCGCGGCGTTAGTATCCGCCACTCAACACGCAATGTTTCGCAAATTGGGCGATGCGTTGAAAATGGAGTCTGACTGGGATCCTGCAATATGCGGGATACAGTGTGAAACCAAGGAAAGAAAGAAAAGAAGGCAAAAACAAAAAAATCCCATGAGTATAAATAAAAATAAGCACTTACACGATATATAAGCTTCGTTTGATACAATAGTGGAAGGTTGCTCTATCCTGTAAGCAAATAACATGCAAGCAAACCAGCAAAAGCAAAGGAAAATGCAAAAGAAAATAAAAAAAAATACAATGTTTAATGCAGTTAAATAAATATTAAAAAATACAAGTTTTATTTACAAAATAAGTGTTATATATACACTCTGATTTAGATGAGATATGGAAGAAAAAAAATAGTTATGTGGAGGTTGGCAGCCATACTAGTGTGGCAAAGCCGCCACCATCGACACCCCTGTTAGACACTGTTTTGATAGCAACATGAAATACTCTTTATTTGCATATTATTATGATGTACGTAAATATATAATACACAAAGAAGCCAGTGGTGGCCCAGGGACACAATTTGACGGTAGTGGGTGCGATACCCACTCCAGGAAATATTTAACATTTTCATTTCCTTTCTCTGGCTACGAGGTAAAGCGCGGCGTTGATTCCTGCCACTAAAATTTTATTGAGATAATGAATAATTTTAATTTTCTCACTCTGGTACTAAGATAAATCGCATCAAGTAACTGCCATCATGCTGTTTCATCATGCGATCAATAATATGGTACGTGGGGAACGGAGTGTCTTAACACTATGTTCCCTTTGTCTACTCTGCTATATGCTAAAACAAATGAACTCACGGTGTAGTAATTGTAGGTGTTGAGTAAACACATTCAGTTTTACACGTCGTAGCTATTTGCAATAGCGGCGCGTTACAAATATTGCTTTTGAAATTGTAAACAGTTTCTAAAATTATTGAGTTATATTGATTTCCGTTTGAGAAGATGGGATGGCTTTGACCTGAAAGAAAATATATAATTTTGATTACGCCTCTGTAGTAGAGATGCACGACAGTAATATACGTATAGTTGTGGGTTCAAATCAAATTTGTTAAATGTTAACAACTAATATGCAGAATAAGAAAACAGATGTTTAAGATTTATTTTTATTACCAATATTTTTTCAAATATTTTTAATTTTTTTATTATGTAGAAAATTTAGAAAACGTATAACTTATTTAGAAAACGTATAAATTTTTTGTATGAACGTAGCGGAACTCGAAACCGCGCCACCTGGAAACCGACCAGGCACTCTGACCACTAAGCTATACGTTCTCATTAAGCTACGTCGAAATTTTTATACGCTTGTTACAACTTATTTATGTTGTTAGCATCTCTGCATTCTCTCTTGCACGACGATAATTCTTAGTAATTATCTTTGGGTAGCGGAAATTTGTAAAAATCTCCCTACAGAGATGCTAACCCTGAATCCTGAACTCATGATTGTAAAACTTAAAAAAACTCTATACTCACTTCTCTCAGATTCCGTACTAACTTGTACATACAGTGGCTGACTAAAATCAATTCTATTTATATTATTAAATCTGCTAAAAACTTCACTAATCGTCGGCAAACGTCCATTTTCCATTTCTTTAAACTTTTGAAACCTAATTTGTTCAGATCTTATTTTTTTATGATAATAAACAGAATAAATATCCAAATTGTTATTATTTAAGTTATTTTCTATTATTTGGGTATTCATATTGTTATTTTCGATATTGTTAGCTTCAAAGACGGACACATTGGGATAGTGTATTTGTAAATAATTATTATTTCCATTACATTCCCTTAAAATATTATGAGTTAAATCATCACCTATAGTATTTATAACATTCTGTGTATTCATTTCGGTATTTCTAAAACTGGTTTTCGGTTTTGGTACAATATCTAT
This sequence comes from Heliconius erato x Heliconius himera, assembly GCA_013421005.1. NCBI lineage: Eukaryota > Metazoa > Arthropoda > Insecta > Lepidoptera > Nymphalidae > Heliconius > Heliconius erato x Heliconius himera. Next base: position 98,578 of record JAATLQ010021573.1, read on the forward strand.
ATGTCTTTTTTGTATTATAGCGTTTAGTTTTGTTACGCTGCCATCATTTTTGCGTAACCATACACTTTGTGTGCTATTTATTAATTTAGGAATAGTATCTGGTACCATTGGGCATAAGTTAGTCAATGTTTTTTGACATTTTGCTGGGTTACTTAACAAATCCTATAAAAAAAATAGTAATATTTAATGTATGTAATGTTTGGCGTACAATATTTACAAAAGAGGAGAAATAATATTTTATATATTTAAAAAAAAAAAAAATTCTTTATCCCGTATATAGCAAGGTAGACATCCCCCTGTCTACCCTGTCTACCTAGTGTTAAGGCACTAAATTCCCCATTAAGACACTTCCATTCCTCATGCAGCGCATCACCTCATAGCATAGCAGGGAAATGAAAATATTAAATATTTCATTTCCTTCAAGTATAAGATATATATGAGTTCAAATATACTTTGTTAAACATTAAATAAATATGGAAGCTTCTGAAGTCTTGTCTTTGTACATTTTTCCTTATCACAACAGAGAAATTAATAAATATTAATCCATTCTTTTAAACAAAAATCTAATCTTCAACCTTGGTGCTTACAGTCAAAACCTGTGTTTTGTATTGAAATTAAATTATTAGTAAAATTTAAATAAATTTACTTACCGATCCATCACTCAACATAAAAGGCCTTTTTAATGAGCTATTTAATATATTAGGCTTATGTTTTTTAACTACATATTTAGCAAATCCACCATTTGTAATAATTTCTATTCTTGTTTCTTTTGTACTATGAGGTTTTATTTCTTGACCACTTAAAAGAGCATAATTCGGTTTAACAGTTTTCATATTAAAACTTCTCAGTACTCTGTCACTGGATGAACTGTTTTGGTTTAATGTATGTATTAAATTTTTTTTTGGATTGTGAATGTTTAAGCTTCCGGTCGATTCCGGGCTGCATAGTAAATGCATATGGCCAGGACGTTTTGGTGTATGGGTAATGGGTGGAGAAAATAGAGTTCTACTTGATGATGGATGTTCTATGTACTGAAAGGATTATTTACATAGTTAAATAAAAAAAATCAATAAAATGTTGTATTCAAATTTAATATTGCAAGTTTTTTTATTTGAACTCTGATAACTTTCTGAATTTTATATTGAGTCCATATCACTTTAATTCATATTATTATAATTATTTTATTTTACAATATTTAAAACTATCAATATTAACTATAGAACTGAGATACAGTGCTGCTTAAAGAAGTTTTTTATGATAATAATAATGCAAAAGAAAATATTAGGTAAGAAAAGATTTCGCAAACAAAACCAAATTATTTAATATAATAGTTCGAAATATCTTAATGTAATTTAATTCAAAACAATATTAAAATATATTCTTTTTATATAAAAAAGTACTATGTAATTAATTTTCGGATGATTACTTTTTAAATAAATGAATATGTTGTTTTATAAATACCTGCATTCTTTTTCTTTTATTTTCCCTTTTGCTTCTGGATAACTGTAATCTTTCTAATTTAACTCTGTGTATTATATTATTGACGTCTGCATCAGATTTATATTTCTTTGCATGTATAAGTTCTACCAAATACACTTTCTACGAATGAATAATATTAGTTTAACTAAAACTTAAACTGTAGTATGTTCGCTTAAATATTCAAAAATATTTTTCTATAATTTCATCAGACTATGTAATTACTTTTAATAGTAAACCATATACTTGCCTTAAAATTAGAAGGTAAACCTAAAGATTTAGCCAACTGCTGTATAGAACGGTAATTGCGTTGCTCTAATCGTTTGTACGATAACTTTTCGTCATCTTCCACTTTTACATTTTTCGATTGCATTTTGATTGATTGAGTTAAAAAACCTCAGATTAAAAGATCTTCAGCACGTGCACTCAAAAACTATGGCGAATATTGATAATGACATATAAAAAACATAAAATAAACTAAATTTATATACCCTCGTATTAAAATACTTAATTGTAGGTGAAAATATTTAATTTTTTGTATATTCATTATAAGTGAAAACGCTACTTGTTTAATTTCCAATGTGAATTTTAGTCAATAAAAAGTTTCATTTAGTTTTCACTTTTCAAGTACCTACTTTGAAATTTGAATTTTTAAATTTATGTAGTGCAGGTGCGTTTAGTTTTTGCATTGTTAGATTTTTAGCTAAAAAAATGAATATTAAAATAGTTATACAAAATATAATACACGTTTTTAAATATTTTGTCTAAATTCATAGAAAAGAAAGATAATAAAATAAAAAGCGTTTCCATAAATCTATTTATTTTAATAATATATTTTGAATATGCATAATCTAAGAGTATAATAAGAAAAAGAAAATCAATAAAACCTAAAATTAATGAATTCCGCATATAGTAAGAGGGAGTTTTTGAGACATAGCGTGTCGAGTTGTGTCTTGTTACCAGTGCGAGCGGAAAAAAAAATTAAATTTGTATATCATTCCCTTGAGTAGGAACGACATCGAATCTATAATAGTCGCATTTTACAGTCACACGCTTGTGCTACTGGGCCACGACGACTTCTCATAAACTAATAGTCGTGATCAATTAATGAAAAAACGCTTATTAATGTATCTATTTATAATATATAAGTTGTTAAAGTATAAGTATATCTACGCATACGTATATTCAATAGTAAGTTGGTATGGATATATTTTACGACTTAATTGAACAGTTTAACCTTGTCAAATTCATTTAACTATATTTAGTCGTTATTACAAGTAATACAAATTATAGATATTTAATATATGTTATTTTAATATAAAAATTTAAATAATTTTTGGTTAATTATTTACATTTGGCAGCTATATTTATTAATAAGCGGCAAGGATACTGTAGAACTTGTTCGTTGCTTCTCCATTACTCTTCTAAAAGGATGAACTGGATTACTGCTGTAGAGAAATAAAAAAATATAATGATATATTTACAAAAAAGATAAAGTTTTGTGTATTGTCCTCACCCATAAAGACTTACTGCAGATTTGAAGACTAGGCGAAAGTATAATCTCAGTTAGGTATAAGTACTATATTTTTTACAATATTTTGTATAATAATCAAAACTAATTTTATTAAAAAATAATATTGAGGACGACCTTATTTTATTTGTGTATATACGAATAAATTCAGTTTCACGTTGTATCCTGCACTGAGCAGGGTAGGCAGAGGGAACCTAGTGTTAAGACACTCTGTTCCCCACTTTCTGCCGGATTCTGGAGGCATTGCGTGTTAAGTGGCAGAACTCAATGCCGCGCTTTACCTCGACACCAGAGCGAAGAAATGGAAATATAAATTTAAGTAAATATTTCATCTCCTCGAGTGGAGATCGAACCCACAACCAGTTTTACAGCCACACTTTGCGCTGCACCACGACTGGTCTCTACGAACGAATAACACGAATATGAATAAAATGCTTGAATCTGAACTGATATAAAATATATCCAAAAAAGAAACAAAATTGTATATTACCTAATATTAAGTAACATTTATTTATTCAAGTTTGTTTATTTACCTTGATGGATGGCCGATCTTATCCCTCATGGCGTCTTTAAAAATAGTCGCTTTTTTCGTGAACGCCCGCTGTTTTTCTTCAATTTCGTTTAATTCCATTTCCTGAAATTCAATTTTGGTCTTTTATAACAATGTTTTATTTAACTAAAAATGTAGAAATTTTATTTTCCTGCGTGGGAAAAGATAGAATTTTTATTTTATTATATGTTAATCTATCAATGTAACAATATGTTTTTTGTTTATAGATGTTTTGATTTTGATGTGATTTTGTAACTTACTAAGTCTTAAGAAACTGATATCATTGTGTTTTTCTTTTTTTCTTTTTTGATTACAAAGTACAATTTGAACATGGTCTCAAGTTTCACAGTCATTGCAGTGTAGTAAGAGAAGTGTCGTAAAACCTACAACTTAAATTAAATATAGTTTAGTTACTATAAAATGATTATGTGATTTTCTCATTAAAGATACCATTGTCAGAAATGGACCAAAAAAAAATTGGATCACATGGGACGTAGCTTTAAAATAAAAAATATCATCAAAATCGGTTTTCCCAGTCAAAAGTTCTGAGGTAACAAACTCCTTTTCTTACAGAAGTCGGTCAAGAATACAATACGCACACTTAAAGAACTAAAAATAAAAAATGTAGATATATAGTTTTAGAAAAACTTCATAGATGGCGCTCCAGGTCATAGATTTGTAAAATTTTATAGTTTTCTCAATATAAAATTAATTAATGAAATCAAAGTTATTTTACATGATTATGTAAAAAACATTACTGTCGCGGCTGCAATCGGGTGTGAGTTCGGTTCGCAATCGGGGAAAAGAAATTGGAATTGGAATTTAATATTTTAATAGCTTTCACATAACACATAATGCCTAGAGAATTCAGCCGAAAGTAGGGAACGGAAGTGTCTTAATGGGAACAAAGCTCTCTAGCTACCCTGCTTTTACGGGATACACTATGAATCTTCAAAAACACATATTTTATGACATTTATCGAGATACTTTCAATCTTCCCACGTAACTATAAGACTATGTCACATTTTTTGTTGGCTCGATCGATCATTCAAGAGTATTCCAGATATAATATGTATATTGAAAATATTCCCGTTTCTCAGTTTTTGAAACACAAACTAGTAACGCTACATCTCTTCCAATAATATATAATATGAATTGAATGTTCAATTTAAGTATTGAGGCCAGTCGTGGCGTAAGGGCACAAAATGGGACTGTAACCGCAACAGGATGTGGGTTCGATTCCCAGTCGAAGAAATGAAATATTTAATATTTCCAGTTTCTTAGCCTCCAGAATTCGATGGAAAATGGAAATCGGAGTTTCTCAACATTAGGTTCCCCCTGCATACTTGGCTGTGCTTGGCGGGATACAGTGTGACATCAAAAAAATATTAAGTATATTACAACTACCGTAATTTTATCATTGTCGCGAATTTGATTTGTCAAAGCATGTCTGTAGTCGATTTGACGCCTCAGCTCTTCATTAGCATTATCAATTTTTTTTCTTAATTCGTTATAAGCAGTTCGTTTTACTCTTTCCATTGTTTGTTTTCTTTCTTCTTTCTTTTGTTCTATTTGTCGATGCTTTCCTTCTGTATACCTTCTGTATTCTTGAGAGGCATTCTGTCAAAGAAATAATACCTATGTTAGTACATATATTTACCAATTAAACACGGTGTTTAATTCCGCCATTCAACACGCAATGACTAGAAAATTGGAATTGGAATGTGGGGACCCTGGACGAGGTTCCCTGCTATATGCAGGATACTTAATATCTATGGCGGAATAAATTTTGTGGAATTTAGTGGAATTTTAATATAACTGCTGCATATATAGAAACTTATGAGGTAATTACATGAAATGCTTTTTAACAAAAACAGCAATAGCAAGTGTTTATAAATAAAACAGGTAAATAGAAAGAGATTTTTAAAATTTTGTGTCCAAAGAATATTGAATATAAATAAAAAAAAAAAATTAGCTTCACGCTGTATCCCGCACACAGCAGGGTAGGCAGAGGAAACCTAGTGTTAAGACACTCCGTTCCCCACTTTCTGCCGAATTCTGGAGGCATTGCGTGATGAGTGGCAGAACTCAACGCCGCGCTTAACCTCGACACCAGAGCGAAGAAATGGAAATATAAATTTAAGTAAATATTTCATCTCCTCGAGTGGGATTCGAACCCACAACCAGCCGGTTTTGCAGTCACACCTCGTGCCGCTGCGCTACGACCGGCCTCAAATTATTAATATTCAATATAGAAATACAATAATTAGTTCAAAAATTAAATATTTTAGTATTATTTTGAAATGTTGAATAAATACGTGACATAATAAAAGCCGTGTCACTTGTTAGCTATATTAGTATTATGTATGCGGAATACTCGGAATAGGACCTCGTTATGTATTCCACGTCGCGTCAGGGGAGTTAGGGAATGCTTTTTGTTTATTATGTTCCTATGTATAATAATATAATTAGATATATAAATAGATTATATTTATTTAAATATATCTATATTTAGATTTATCTAAATATAGATATATTTGGATAATTACTAAATAATTTAAAATCTCGAACAAATATTTTCTCATAATGCAAAATTATTAATAATAATTTTAATTTATATTTTAATTTCAATTTGAAACCAAGCGCTGCGTTGAGTTTCCCCACTCAAAACGCAATGTCTCTAGAATTTTATGAAAATAAGGAACGGAATGTGTTAACACTAGGTTGTCTCTGTCTACCCTGCTGTGTGTGGGCTACAGCGTTAAGCTGATTTTGATTTTAACTTAACTTAACTTAGCTTCACGCTTTATCCCTTGCGGGGTAGTCAGAGAGAACGGAGCGCCAAACGCTACGGTTGATTTTGATTTTGATTTTAAAGTTAAAAAAAAAATGTATCCGCAAAGTACCTAAAACTTAAAATCATTAATTTAATAAGGTTAATAAAGTAAATTCAATCACCAATTTATTGTTAACTTTATCTAATTCAACATTCTTATAAAATTCGTCACGCTTGTTCTGTTCTATCTCCCTCCACTCATTTGCTATTCTCTCGGCTTCTCTTTCTAGTTGGTCCGCCATTTTCTTTTCACGTTTGTAATTTTCCACAAAGATTTGCTTTTCTAAATTAAGTGATTTCTGTAATAGAAAATAATAAATATATGGAATAAAATTACAACAGGTTAATAAATTAATTAATTAACTTATATAATGCATTTCTTTTTCAAATATTAACTATTGTAGAAAATATATATAAAATATTTTTGACAACGACGACGACCTCAACGTTATGGTGTAACGGCAAAGCATTTTAATGTTAAGGTTGTGGGTTCAATTTTCATTCGGAGGAATAAATTGTTTTGATTTCGTCGCCATGATAATGAAACAAAGGGTTAAGCTTCGCGACTCCATACGCACTGCCCCAAAACTTAGGCGGAAAGTAGGAAACGGGGTGTTCTCTCTCCAACTCTGCTTATCCTGCTTAATATATCGTGAAGTAAAAAAACGGGTTAAGTGCGAGTGGACGGAGAGTCCACTCGCACTTAACCCGTTTTTTTACCGAGGCTTCCATATCAATTTCAAGATTGTAATTCAACGGGAAGTACGATTTATAAAAATTGACAAAGTTAACTTATTATTACATTTTGTATTAATTAAATCTACTAATCTTAATTTATAATTATTTTTTCTTTGAAATATCTATAAATTTTCAGTTTGACACACTTTGTGCCAAATTTCGTAACCAGTTTGATACCTCAACGCGTTCTCGACATAAATGATCTTGACTTTTGAAAAGCCAGAGAGACAACAAAGTGAGCCAGTGAGAAATAAGGGATCGTTTTAACCTTTTGAGGTACGGGACACTAAAATATAATTATAACATTGGTCTTACGATTTGTTCTAATTTATGTTGACGTTCTCTTCTTAATTCTTCTAGAGCTAGATGTATAGCTTTAATATCCATGTCTTTCTCTTGCATCTCCTGGGTTCTTAATTTGGATATCTTTATTTGATGACCTTCTATATAGTTCTTTTTGTTTGTCAATTGTTGTTCTTTTTTCTTTTTAATTGCTAAAACGATATATATAAAAAAGCTATTACAATTTCTTAAGTCTATCGTGGAACAGTGAGAATTCTCTGATAGTTAATGCAATGTTAATAGGTTCGATCCCTAATGATAAACTTAAACTGGCTTTAACATATGACTCATTCTAAGATTTCTAAGCGGAAGTAAGTTTGATCGCAAGAATCGTAGGTAACATAGAAACCATTCATACATTAATCGTTTAATATAAAAATAAATATTCAATTTGAACATATAGGTTCTGAAATTAACATCCTCAAAATTGAGCGACAAGTGGACAAGTGTCTTAACACTATGCTTTCTCTACTAATTCTACCTTAAGATATAATAAAAGCTAAAAAAAATAGCTACCATCGTAATAATCTTGTTCCATTCTCTTTTTCATCTTTTCTAATCTTCTATTTTCTATTTCACGTTCGGTCTGCAACAGATCTCTCTGTAGTTTATTTGCGCTAGCTATCTGTTCATTGTACGCCAAACGTCGTTCTATCATTTCTTGTTTCAGCCTTTCCTTTTCATGTCTTTCTTTTTCTTCCTGTATGCAAAAATGAATAAAAATGTTGACAATAGTAACTTTATATAAAAAAATGGCTTCACGCTATATCCCGCACACAGCCAGTAGACAGAGGGAATCTAGTGGTAAGATACTTCGTTCCCCATTTTTCGCTGAATTCTGGAGGCAACGTGTTGAGTGGCGGAGCTCAACGCCGCTCTTCACCTCGACACCAGAGCGAAGAAATGGAAATCTTCGAGTGGCCCCGCCACAATCAGTCGCGTTTACAATCACACACTTATGTGCGTTCCTTTCCTACGATATGACTGGCCTCTAACAATATTAACTTTATACCTATTATTTGCACTTTTATATATTTTAAGCTGGTAAAGAATAAAAAAGGGATTATTTAGTGGTTAGTATTAACTTATTAGTTAAAATACTGCATACATTTCTTAAAAAAACAACATTTAGTTTATCTCAGTGGTTAGTAATAGTATCAAATGGTTTATTTTTTTCTATACTTAAAAATATATATACTTCTATAATTTAAAATTAGACTATAGTAGACTTATTTATTAATAAATATATTTGTAGTGTATTCACCCACCTTCATTCTGACATCCTCCAACAACACCTGATGCCATAGTTCATCCACTTCGGCGTGGTACTGCTCTATGTTTTTCCTTTCTCGCATTTGCATCTTTTGCATTTCCCGTAGTTTAAGCTCATCGGTTTTAGTACATTGCATGCCATTAGCTCTATAGAAATGAATGCCAGTTATTATTATTGACGCCATGGTGGCGCATTGGTGCAGTATATCATTATACATACGATAGTTGTGTGTTCTGGAGGATAGCCATTTTTGAGTTACAATCATAAACAATTGTATTATTTAAAACAGTTTTATTGTAAAGAAATAGAGCTTTGTTTTAAGTATTCTAGTAGTAATTTTAAAATTAATGCTATCTTACAGCCAAAGGATAAAAATACGAAATAACTGTTTCTTATACTTTCAGGAATGATTTTGACATTATAAGTTTTATAAACAGATATAAAATACTTATAAAGTCCAATTTTGAGGCGGCAGCCAAAATAGGAACCCTTAATCACTTTGTTGTCCATAAATATATATGTATAAGATTTTTTCAAGAAATCATGGGGCCGTAGATCTGAGTATATGGTTTGAATTTCACATCGATATCCTCAAGCGTTCCTGAGATAGAGACAGACAGACGGACAACAAAGTGATCTTATAAAGGTAAAAAGATGTGGCGGAACCCTTAAAAGATGTGGCCGTTTATATCGCAAAAAACGCGTATTTCGGCACTATAAAAGAAATCAAAATTAATAGGGTACTTCCGGTTGACCTAGAATTCTAAAATTTGGTAGCATCTACAGGTATTACTAGTTCAGGAAAAAATGCGAAAACTGTACATTTGTTGTTAAATCCTAAAAAATAATAGCTTTAAAAGGGGGAAAAAATATTCAAGCCAATAGTTCAAGTGGGGTATCAAATGAAAGGGCTCTGGCTAAGTTAAGCTTGAAAAAGGAAGGCGTTATACTTATTATCGATATAACTATAGATACTAGACTATCCAGTATCTGTAAACTATACTTACATTTTTTCTCTTTCCAGTGCCTTGATACAGTTTCTATTTTTCTCCATTTCTATTTCTTCTTCATACTTTGCTAATTCTATTTCTTTTTGTTTATAATAACCACATTCTTGCATTTTTCGTTTCGTTATAAGTTCTTTGGTCCATTCTGATTTTTCTGTATCGATTAGAGTTTTAAGTTTATTTCTTCTGTGTCAAAGTTTAATTTCTTCGTAGTTCAGCATTTTTCTGACTTTTTCTTCCGTTCTATTTACGATCGCTCTAAAAAGTAAACAGGATTCAATAGTAAAACTTTATTCAAATAGACTTTTGCAAGCCCTTTTGAATCGATAAATGGACAAAGATATACATTATAGAGTGAAGCCCATACATATATTAATTATAGTGAATACTGTTATCAGTTAATTGAATCGCTTATTTGAAACAAAATTAATTATACGTACATTTCAAAAGCAAAAGCGAATTTAAAAAATTTAAAAATAAAGCTCGAGAAGATCGTGGCGCAGCAGTACAACGTCTGGGCGTAAGCGTAATGGTTATGGGTTCGATTCTCACTGGAGAGATGAATTATTTTCAATTCATCGTTCTAATAAAGAAATATAGCGGTGTTTTGGTCCGCCCCTCAACACACAATATCAAAATTTGGTAGGAATTTCTACTAGGTCTCTTTCTTACTTAATAATAAGTTCCCTCTGTCTATTCTGCAAGAACAAAATTTATAAACAAATTTTTTAAAACGCGTAAAATAAAAAAAATATGGTTTGTGATATCATTATACTACAGTTTCAGGCACGTGTCCAACTAATATTTTTTACAATATGCCGCGTATTCTCATTTAAATAGAAGAGTTTAAAGTAGATTTTAATACAAAGTAGGCTATGGGGTGGGCCATAAATTATTATGTGATGATTTATTAGCAACTTCCATAAGTCAATCTGATAACGCACAGACTGACTCATAGTTTTAGAAAATTATAATCTGGCGTGTAAGAAGGTTAGGTTAGAGAACTAAGAGACGGAGAGTGACGAGAATTTTCTCGAAATTCCTACGAAAGCGGGGAGAAACGGACTAATAAATATAAATAAAATAAAAAATAAATCAGCAGGTAGTGGAAACCTAATGTTAAGACATTCCATTCCCCACTTTTTGCCGAGTTTTTACGTTTGTGTCAGAGTGTTGAAATTAAAATATTCATAAATAATGATTCATTCCCTCGAGTAGGGATCGAACCCGAAACCGTCGCGTTACAGTCCCATCCTGGTACTCCTTAGTCACGATGGCCGCTACCAACTACGATTATTAAATAGAATAGAATGAATACAGGGGGCACCTCACGTGAATACGTATAACATTACAACTTTAATATATTTTCGGTAAACATTAAAACATAGGTTGGTACTTACTTTTGTAAATGCACTGAATCATAATCCACGATGTCAATAGTTTTCTTCATTTCTTCGACGTTAATATGGGTCTCAGATTCACAATGTTGCCTTACCTTTGACAAATTAATTAAACATAAAAAAATGCATGCAATAAGGTCGTCGCGTCGCACAGTGGGACTAAACGACGCGCTCGGTCCCATAAATACGTAAGTTATTTATTTCTCATCGGAATATATTTGCTATCAACGACATAAAACAAATATTAATAAAAGTCATAACTTTTATTGATATTTTATTTAATAAAAAAAATTCAAAGTTAGTGATCGTCATAAATAAGTTACATTTTTAAAGTAACTATATAATTATTTAAAAATAAATAAATCAGCTTCACGCTGATATAAGCGTATTGAGTGGCGGAACTCATCGCCGCGCTTTGCCTCGACGAGCGAAGAAATGAAAATATAAATGTAAATAAATATTCCACTTCTTCGAGTGGGGATCGAACCCAAAACCAGTCGATTTTACAGTCACACTTTGTGCCCCTGCGCTAGGACTGGCCTCCTAAAATTTAAGCTTCTTAGCTTAAAGCTAATTGTTTCAAAATCTGTTATTTCTGAAAATTTTAAATAAGAGAACAATTAAAATAAACAATTTGGGTTGTTTGGGTTCGGTTCCCATTTGATTTTATTTGTTCATATCTATTTTCATTTCCTCACACTTCATCAACGTGCACTGTCTCGAAAATCGAAAAGTCGGGAACAAAGTGTCTTTACACTATCTTTGCCTATCCTGCTATAATCGGGTAACGGCGAAAAAAAAATATTCAAAAAGGTATAATATATAGTAAAGATGAAATACAAACCCTCCAAAACGGCTGTGGATGCCCAAAATAAACAGCTTTCGCTCTACTATTCATTTTATTCACTTTAACCATTTTAAATTTATGTATACTTTAAAACGTAGCTTTTAAAGAGAAAAAATTAAAGACAGACTCTTCTTTCGACAGACTTTCAATGTGATATCTGTAACGTATATTGATTTAACTGTTACTTGGGTTACAATTTAACTAATGCAATAACGCTGATATAACAAGGTGCGTGTCAACCGCACCCGCTTTTACTTGCCATCTTTACAACCAATAGATTGGTTTCTGAGAGGCGCAGGTTCAAATCCCGCTACGTCCAAAATTTTTATATGTATTTTTCCTTGTTTAGTATGGACTGCCACTTTAAAAATACTAAAAATAGTCTATTCTTTGATTATAAATATTTGAGTATGAAGTTTAATCGTGTCTATAACATTTTAAATAGTAATATTCAATTATATTATTGGGGGTTTTGTAGACTGTGGTCCGATGGCCTTGGGTTAGAATTTTATTCGGGGGAATGTTTTTTTTTAAAATAATAAGGTAACAAGTAACACACGAAATGGTCTAGACAAAATTTCTAATAACGATGATAACGATATCAAACTTTCTATTTTAGTTTATGGTACATTACTTAAAAAAGATAAACATAATAAATGAAATAATTTGTATATGTACATGTACAGTTTTATTATAAAAGCTATATTTTCCAGATACTTACAATATAAAAGTGGTTAAGAGGCAGTTCACCTTTATCATAAAATAATGACCTGTTTTGCCTAAGTAAAATGCATTATACGGCGTACGGCAAGAACTACTGCCTCAATAAGTTTTATAAACCTATTAAAGTCAAGTCTTTCGAGAGGTGCTTAGACATCTTTATATATAATTTAGAACTAATATTCGTAGTGTTCTATAAATTTGTATGTTGAGTTCAGAAAATTGACTGTTATTTATTTCATTGTTATTAAATGTTTTGATAATTAATTAGAAAATTCTTAAAATAACAAAATTATTGAAAATATGAAATATTATTTACACAACAACAATATAACAACAATAACAAGAAACACGACACTTACCTTATCACATGACACGTTTTTTACTCTGCTGGCCACCTGATTGTACTGCCTTTAAATTTTTCTGATATAATTCTTTTTAGCTCACGTACAAAGCTGGATAGGCAGAGGGTAGCTAGTGTTATCTCCGTTCTACACTTTTTATTCGAAGTTGGCACACTGTATCGCACTTTGGCTTAACAGTAGTTACCAAATATAAGTAGTTCATTCATTTGAGTGAGGATCGAACTCACTACTAATGCGTTTATGCTCAAACGCTATCCTAAGAATGTAAAACATATATATACTTTTATATATATATACGAATAAATAAGAAAACAAAGCGCATTAGTCCCGAACTGAATGACTTTAGTAGATCGTAATCTTATATTCCTGAGGTACATTTCGAAGCCCATAACAATATGGCTAGACGATGGACACGCGAGGTTAACAACCCCATACAACCCCATTAGAGAAAGCGCATAGACCGATTTATAGTTTACTAACAATTGGCCGCGGCTGCACTCTCTATCTAGCCTATAAGAATATTTTTATGATGTTATAAAGTAAATACACTTGTAAACCTACTATAAAATTATGCGTAGGTTACATACTTACGGTAGTAGGTTCGATTTCAACTTAGGGAAATGTTAGTAGTAAGCAACTAGACTCAATTGTTTTTTTTATAATAAAATTTAGTTTAAAAGGCTAACGAAATCAAATGTATGTAATTGTAGTAATATATAGTTATGAAGAGCCTTAACTTAGGTCCCAATAATGTATTCTTAATTCTGCTGATTAATCTGACTCTACATGCTTGCTTACTCATTATTTTAATTACATACATTATTTTCTAGTGCTCGAAGCTATGTGCAAATCAAAACTCAAGTAGATAGATATTTAGGTTAGTATTATGATTTGGAGCCAGTCGTGGTGCTGGAGTACTAGCGTGCGATTATAAACGCGACATGTGGATTCGATTCCCATTCGAGAAAATGAAATATTTATTTTTATTTCCTCGTTATGGTAACGAGTTCCTCCACTCAACTCGTAATGTCTCCAGAATGGGAACGGTGTGTTCCTTGTGTGTTTGTGTAGGTTCCCTTCCGCTTTCTTGTGTGTAAGATACAGCGTGAAGCTAAAAATAATAAAGAAAAATAAATATTTTCCATAAGAAATTTTGTAAATGAACAGACGGACATACAATGCTCGTGAGCTCTTATGTAATTTTAATCCATCTCTTATGTAATTTTAATCCATCTAATGTAAGTATTGGTCAAATAGCAGGGGTGCACTACAAAGTATATGTTGAAGGAGGAAGGTACGTCATTCATTTTACTAAATTCCCTCTAATATAAACTTCCTAGAGCTTATATATAAGTTCTTATTAATAAACAAATATTTTTTAATATATTAAAAAGAAAAAGCTTTAATAGTGAAATAAGAATATATCTAAATAATGTACATATTTTTTGTCTATATTGTGTTTGCCAAAAACATGTTCTTTTCGTTATTTCATTATAAATTTTCGAATTGGTTTTCCTCAAATATACATCTAATTTGCCTGTATTATACAATATATATAGCCCAATTGTTCCTTCTACGCGTAATACATGTCAAAGTCAAAGTCAAGTCAAAGTCAAATAATTAAATCAAAATAAGAAGTTACAAGTTTTGTCAATTAACTTACCATCGGTTGAATAAAGTTACTGCCTCAGTCCTGAGTAGAACCGGCGCAAGAAACGATCTTTCAATTCAATTCTGTTCCTTTTTGTTATACGTTTTATTAATAAGTATTGTTTTGGATGTTTTTCTGATAGTACTACCTATTTAAGATGGAGAATGAAAAACGAAGCCAATTTTTACGGACTCTCTACTTAGTGAATTATTGTTATGAGTGGAAATCGAACACAGTCCTCGCGTTTACTCTCAAAAGCACGACGCGATAAACTATAGCGATAAACTAGGCCAGTTTAGTATCTAAAATCAATCTTTCATCTCAATGAACGTCTAATAATAATCCAGAACTAAAAATATATATATAATTACTAAGGACATTTCAGATATGGAAATATTCGTGTTGATTAGATAGAGAGCACTGAGGGCGCCCTTAAAAAATTGTTAGAATTTCAGACAACATTCGAATTTTTTTTATAGAAAGCACAAAGCAAACGAGTGCAAGGGTGATCTGATGGAAATGGTGTAATGGATGGTGTTCATTACCACCCATGACTCCGTGTAACACGAGAGGATCTACATGTCAATTCGAAGTTAATCCTTAAAAACAAACATTTGATCTTAAAAACTAAAAAAAATATACCAAGGCAAAAATAAATAAGTAAAATATTAAAGCACCAACTTGTATAGCACTAGTGGAACCATAATGTAGAGTAGGTTGCTGACATACCACACCACAAATTGAGAACGCAAAACACAAACACGCAGAGCTGTTAAGAGTGGAAATGAATGACAAGAATTACGTACGCCACTATTTTTAGACCACTAACTTAAACACTCTAATCTATTTTTTTTAGATTCACGCTGTATCCCGCATAGAGAAAGGTAGAGGGAACCTAGTGCTAAGACAATCCGATCCCTATACACAGCCCAAGCGAGACGTGACGGAACTTAATAAAGACAGAGGAAATAAAATTAACTTGTTTCCCCGAGAAGGAATCGAATCATCGCGATACTGCTGCGCCACAACGACATATCATCCAAATTTAATGTAGAGCAACATTAAAAATTTACTTTAGCTTTTACGTCGAAACATTGACATAGCTCGGTCAAATGAATAAAAGACATTTTAGTGGAAAATGTGGACTTTTAAACAAATTACAACCTTAACCTAAGTACTGTTTAAATACTTTGTATTTGTAATTAAAAGCCTATATTATTCAAATAACATTTTAACTGTTGACCTTGACATGTTTTTTATTTTTTGTTAGGGTTCTGTATTTTAAAAGGTAAAAATGGACCCTTTTAGGATCACTTTGTTGTCCGTCTGTCCGTTTGTCAAGATCATTAATTTCGAGTACGCGTGGAAGTGTCAAGTTTATATATTATATGAAATATTCAGGTTTACGGTCCCTTAAAGTACAGGAAAAATCTAAGTTTTAAGTTAAAAAAATACGAGCACTTATGTATCGCTTTTGCATTCTTATATGAAATTCGCTGCGTAATCAAAATCTATAAAGTACATCGTGGTACTTACTTTTATGCACTTTGGCACGAAGAGAGAACTTACAATATGAATAAAGGAAAATTTGAAATTTGAAAACGAAATTTGAAAATTTATAAGTATTTCATAGAAAAAAATTATAACAAACTTATATTAAGTAAGTCGTATAAAATGAGTGAATATTATTATTCATACATGTGCCCCCAAACTTAAGTTTGTCAACTTTGTAAGTTGTATTTTCCGTTGACCTACAACCTACGGAAGCCTCGGTGGGTAAGTCCAACTCGCCCTTGACCGGTTTTTACTAATGTAGAGGCTTCAAAAGAAAAAAATACTTTTAGGTCAATTTGCTTTCCATTTTCTATATTTTTAAAAGTAATGTGTTAAACACAGGTACAATTACATGTAAATACCAAAAAGGAATTGTGCATTGTTGAAATTATTTCGAGGTTAGTAGTGGTGCAGGGGTACAAAAGTGCGGCTGTAAACATGACAGATCGTGGATTGGTTTCCCAATATTCAATAGTTGAGTCCTGCCACTCAACACGCAATGCATCAAAAATTTGGCGGAGAGTCGGAAACGGAATTTCTTTATACTAGGTTCCCAGATACCCCCTATCTACCCTGATATGTCCGGCATATAGCGGGATAATAAATTATTAAAAAAATAAATAAAACAAAAGGGAAAAAATCATACATTGAAAATCGTGTTATATGGACAATTCACCACTGCTACCTTTGCTTATAAATTTTGAATCTTATATGAAGTCGTGTGTACTGTCGAGTATAAAATTCATAAATACATTTGTCGTTAATGTTAATTCTATTATAATCTGTTTTACAAATTAATTAATTATTCTTGTTTTGTTCCATATTGTATAAGTCAGAATGGATATTTGTTTTAGCTTTAAGCATTATTGATTTGAAAAAAAAAATGAAACCTCAAAGCACAGTAAAGATTTTTTTTGTTTCACGCGGTATCTACGTATAGCAGGGTAGACAGAGAGTGTCTAGTGTTAAGACACTATATCGAATAAATAATAAAACAATCTTCTAAATCAACGCAATCGAAAGATACAAGCGTTTATGTATGTATCGGTTTTGCTGCATTTTATATTAAATTCGCCGCGTGATTAAAACTTATGGGATATTTCCCGTGGACCTACAGTTCTAAAATTTGGCACAAATTAAGGAAAAAATTAAAAAAGTGTAATTTTATAGATTTCATAGAAAAAAAGCATTACAAAATTATATTTGAAGTTTATTTCATACAAAATGAATGCGTACGCTCGCAAACGTAAGCTTGTCAACTTGTAATGAACCTACTTGGCGATTCTCTACAATTCTGAAATTGGTACGAATCCCTCGGTTGGCGAGTCCGACTCGCACTTGATTGGTTTGTTTATTTGTTATTATTATTATTATCAGTTCCACACGTAAAATTTGTACATAAACAAAAAATTAAAACAAAAATATAATGTTAAGACATTTAAACCACTTTGGTATCTGACTTTCCGCCATAATTACTTCCTAGGGGCCCCTAAGCCCTTGTGTTACATTATGCATGTATTCGATTACGTCGTTACGTTTTCCACTCGCCTAATTTCAGCGTGATAACGGGAACAGCTCTTCTGAATACAATTTTCGTTCATTCGTAAGATGATTTTAATATTTCACAGACATTTTGGTTGCTAATTATTATTGTACTAAAGTTGAAAGGCAATATTATATTAATGTATATACGTAACTACATATTTTTCATAATTTCGATTTTTAGATTTACAGTATGCTTATATTTAATAGTTATTGATACCGTAAAGGCGCAGGGGAAGAGCGTTTGCATGTAAACGAAACGACTTTGGATTTGATTCCTACTAGTATGAATTATACATTTTCTCACACTTATAACACGATAAAGTGTAGCGAGTTTCCTCACTCAAAATAGAATGTTTCGAAGATTGTGCAGTGCGAGGGGAACAATGTGCCTTAACACGAGGTTGCCTCTGCCTATCCTGCTATATGCGGGATAAAGCGTGAAGCAATAGTAGTTATTATAATTTTTATGTATCTCTTAGTCGTGGGAATATATAAATAAAGAGTTAGTGATTTCAGCCTGATTAGGCAACTTCTCTGAAAAAAGACGAGATGTAGAGAAGAATATCCTGTTTCTGATTATTTATGCAACATTTTCATAGATTGAACTCAAAATGCGACCATATTAGTTACACAACAATACTATTTGAACAAATATTTAATATATTTAGCTTGGAGCTTAAGCCGGTGTGAGTAAAAATGAAAAAGCAGGACGCCACTTTTACGTTTTTCTCCCCTCGTGTTTGAGAATGATATTTGGTAGACCAATAAATAAGGGAACTTTAATTATTTTGCCTGAATGTGGTTTCCCGGGGCTTATTAAAATCTTAACTCACCCTTACGTAATAAATATGGTTAATTATAAAGTCAATAAGTAAACTACAAAGTGACATGATGAATAGTCCTTTTTATTTATGTTTTTGTTTGAGGCCAGTCGTGGCGCAGCGGCACGAGGGGTGACTGTAAAATCGACTGGTTGTGGGTTCGATCCCCACTCGAGGAGATGAAATATTTACTTAAATTTATATTTCCATTTCTTCGCTCTGGTGTCGAGGCTAAGCGCGGCGTTGAGTTCTGCCACTCAACACGCAATGCCTCTAGAATTCGGCGGAAAGTGGGGAATGGAGTGTCTTAACACTAGGTTACCTCTGCTTACCATGCTGTGTGCGGGATACAGCGTGAAGCTTATTTTATTTTTTTATTTAAGTTTTTTTTACTTAGATAGATAAGATAAGATAAAATAATAATAAATTGGGAAACAATAACAAATTTGCATTAAGTCTAGTATTACAGTACATATATATGTTGGTACTTCGTTTTGCCTAATTAAAAAAAAACAACTACTATCATCTATAGTAGGAAACTTCCTAACTACGCCAAAATATTTTTGCAGAAAATACCGAATATAATTTCATACCGATTTATGACTGTGAATGTGGAAGTCGTGGATTCGATATCCGAGTGGAAATCGTGGGTTTAAATTTTCATTGAATTGCATGGTAGTAAACAGAACCCAACACCGTATTTTGTTTAGTACGATTAACTTATCACTATTTCATGAACATTAATATATATTTTCACGATCGCTAGATGTTATCGAGTATCGATAGTATCTATGAAAATCAGATTATAATATAATTTCTATGAATAATCTATTCAGGCAGCACATTGTTCAAGATATTTAATGTTTGGCCTTCCTCCAGATAATCAAATATACGAATTAGTTCTCATACTGTAGACGCGACATAAACTGTGTTATCAGATTCTGGACGACCTTCGTTCATGAATATGATGCTTACTTTACTATGAAGATAACATTTTTTTGCTTTGTAATTGAGTTCTAGAATTGTACCCTAAGTCTAGCGGAATACTGATATAGTATAATTGATTACATTGATATTGCTTTGTTATATTAAATATTTTTGTTTTCTTTTTAGGGTTTCGTACCTCAAAAGAAAAAAATAGAACCCTTTAGGGACACTTTTTTATTATTTTTCTGTATGTTTGCCGGTTTGTCTAGAATATATAACTCAAGATTGCGTATAGGTATCAAGCTGAATTTAATATTAAATATCCCTTAGAGCACAGAAAAAAATAAAATTCTAAGTTAACGCAATAGAAGATACGATCGATTAAAACCTATATAGTATTTACCGTTAACTTAAACGGCAAGAAGTAAGAACTTCAAATAAGTAAAAAGTCTGAAATATGGGAATTTATATTTAAATTTACGCAAAATTAAGTTTATTGACTTTTATAAAAAGATTTGGTGCTTACACAAACGTAGTCTATGATCATATTTGTTAATGTAATAAAGTATAATTTAAAGAAAACAAAAAAGATTAAATAATTCTGTATTAGTATTCAAGTCGACTTGCTCTACAGAGTTTTCTTTCTTTGGCTCTGTTAGTCCTCTCACGTCGATTTACTTTACCAATCATAGATGCATGGAGATGAGATTGTAATTGTTTTTTTTTTTTTAATAAAACAACGAACACCATATCGCTTTTAATAAATTTATGAATAAAAAAAAGAAAGAAAAGAAGTAAATTTTTGAATTTCTCAAACACTTCTATACAATTCAGTGGTCTGTACACTACGAGAAAATTACAGCGAGGATAGCGGATACATTAGGCGTGCGATATGGCGTGCTCCACTTACGTGAGACGCGTAATTTACTCCACTGCCATCTCGGCGACGGCTCGTCATTTTGATTGTAGTGCTATTTAACTTCTTAGCTTTGCATTAAGCCTGCCATATTAGCTGTCTGTAATTTGACAACGTTTTAGTTGTTAGGCCAGTCGTGGCGCAGGGGTGTGACTTATATTTATATTTTATATTTTAATTTTTTCGCTCTGGTGTTGAGGTAAAGCGCTGCGTTGAGTTTCGCTACTGAACACGATATGTCTCCAGAATTCGGCGGAAATTGGGGAACGAAGTGTCATAGGCTCCATCTGCCTACCTGTGGGATACAGTATGTAACTGATTTAGTTGTTATAAGTAGTAGTAAGCTAGGGCATAGCTTAGGACGTAAGTTAGCTGTGTTTTTTTTATGGGAAAAGACAAGACAAACGAATGGACAGGTCATCTGATGGTAAGTGATCACCGCCACCCACGATCCCGTGTAACACCAGAGGAGTTACAGGTGCTTTGCTGGCCGCAGGTACGTGGAAGTTGATGCGTTTTTTGAAGGTACCCTGCGACATTTGCTTACCTGCGACAGAGCTTCCAGGTCGTATAGACCTGGAAGCTCTGTCGCAGGTAAGCCAATCCACAGTTGCGCGGCGCGTGGAAGATAGTTCCTACGAAACCGCAGTAGTGGAGTGCCACGTATCTAGATAGAGTGGACGGTATTTATGTTTGTTACGTATTGTGCTGTTAGAGATTTCGGCGGCTGGTAACAGGTCAAACAATTCTTCAGAACATTCCCAATGTTAAATGTGATAGAGAACGCACAGCGAGGAGACGTCTCTACGCAAAGCCAAAGTGTCAAGCCTTTCAGATCATAGCGACAGATCATAGCGTTCCCAACGATCGATTTAAAAAAGTATACAAATATTATTTGTGTCTCAAGTCCTGATAGATAAAAAGTAAAGTTCTGCGCGCAGTTTGTCTTCGATATAAGCAGTGAATTAAATATGGAGCAATATATATAAAAAAATACTGGGTGTGTGCGTGCTGTCCTTTAATTAGTTATTTGAACATATACCCTAATTGGATAAAATAAATTGTAAACAAAACTGTATTTCCAACCGCATATATGAAATTAATGTATATCTGAGTGCATAAATAAAAATAATGTAATCAAGTAACACTCACACCATCAAGACGAATCCAGCGATGTATCATTTATCAAAATCGGTTTAGTGGTTTAATTGTTACGAGGGAACAAAGGAACGGATATACATGCATACAAGCTAAAAATATAACCCATTATTTAGGCTTCACCGCTGTCAGATAAAAACAAAAGCTTTTCTAAAAATATAAATTATATTTAGAATGTAATTCAATTTTAAAAGTAACAACAATAAATTATAAATCTGTAGCAAAGTAACTCAAGCATCGTACTCCTTTACTTATATGTATATGAATGGCAACTAAAAAACTAGCACCTACGCTTATTTCCAGTTCTTAAATTTTCATATTACGTAGCATTGCATCGAAAAATATTCCGGAAATGGCAAGTCCCATGCTAAATGAGGTTTTAATGTGACTTTGTGACTGCAATATGCAAACTTTTAATATTTCTAAAGCGTATAAAAAATCTATAATAATTTAAATGTAGCTGGAGTCGAACCCGTTCTCCACTTTCTGCCAAATTCTAAGGCATTACGTGTTGAGTGGCTGAACTCAACATCTCCTTGGGTAGCGTATAGAGAACCTAGAGATTCATTTATTCCATCTTCTTTCATTCAGAATTCAAGACTGTTGTGTATTGAGTGTCAGAACTTAACGCCGCGCTGACGGTGAAGATGATCGGACACAACATTATCGTTTATAATTAGAAGCTGTTGTTAGCTGCGAATTCTGGTACAAAGATTTTAAAATATTAGAAATATTCCATTAAGAGGGATGTGTAGAGATGATGAGTAAGTATTATTCCTCATAGGAAAATACTATTTTGGCAAAGATAAAAAACTGAACGCAGTGAGATTTAAGCCAGTGCTCTTTCGACGTTTTGCAAGAGTTTTGCGTGAGTTGAAATACTAACTCAAATGACTCGACATTTTTTTTATTTCTTATATAAATATCTATATAGATAGATGTTTATATATTCTTTTAACCCAAATGGTGAAACCTAAGTCCCAGTAAAGAGTAAGCCGAGCTGTTTTGTTGAAGCTCCGAATACACTGCATAATACGTTCGTGATCGCATATAAGCGTGTTTCGCTTTTCTTGTACAGTTTAGTTCAGCGTTGGCAAGATCTAAGGAAGCTTTTATATACATATATGCGTGTATTTTATATACATAGAGTTTGTTGCAGTTGAAAAAAAAACACATTTTAAATTATATAAGATGGATTTTAATACATATACGTATTTGTTTGTTTTGGTGTTCAAAAAATATGATATTATACGCCACGACTACGTATTATGCGCCACGACTGGCAATGTTTAACATTATAATATTTGAGCACCAAAATAAACGTTATTAGAAAAAACGCGAAAATAAAATATCTTGTTACAATGTATACCTACTACTTATTAGCTGGAATATGCCAACCTACCTATGTCATTAAAGTTTTTGCGTGTAGCGGTAACGTGAAACCGATTATATCGGCTGACTCAACAGTTGCCGTGGTGTTTGGTTCCACGGTCTACCCCGGTGCCAGCTTTCTAATGTCGATTGGGCGAGGCTGTATATAGCGAAGTCCTTATCGAATTCTAGTTATTGCTATTATATATAAAGAGAATCTTGTTCCCGCAATATGTTATTTCTTGTAGTAAGTGTATGTACTTTTAGGTTTTTTTATTTATTTTTTTAAACGTCTGAGTCTATATTTACAAGATTTTTGGTACAAGATTATCAAATTAATAGTAACATGTATTTTATGATTAACCATGGCTATATAGAAATATTTCTTTTTTCATATAATAATTCCAATTATTTTATAAAAAAAGATTACTATATATAATGAAAAATATTATAATGAATAAATTTATATTATTTATTTTGCGACGATGAGTTCCGCCACTCAACACGTAATTAATGCCTTCAGATCTGGGCGAAAAGTGGGGAACGGAGTGTCTTAACGCTATGTGCCCTCTGCCTATCCTGCTGTGTGCGGGATACAGCGTAAAGTTAATTAATTTTTTTTTAATAAATTTCTATTGAAATTCTTAACTTTAACGTCCTACTGAAAGTGGACAACGGTGATATCTCATTAGGTCTCTGCGGATATCCCGATTGCTGTGCTGAGTTTAACCAAAAATAAAAATATATAGAGCTTGCATAGGCGTAGTGGAACAGCATCTGACTGTTGACGTGAAGTGACGTGAGGTTTGTTGATTTTTCCAGTGTCCTCGAAGTTGTTCGAAAGTGGGGAATGGAGTGTCGTAACACTAAGCTCCCTCTGCCTACTCTGCTATGCGGAAAAAAGCGTCAAGGTGTTTTTTATTTATAAAATATATTAACTTTAGTAGCAAAAAGTCATTTGCACAAGATATTGAAACATCATATCACCATTAGATTCCTTAAGCCAACGGTCGTACAATAAATAAAGGAGAACAAAGGAAGTACACTAAAAATAACATGTTGCAAGCATCTGTGTGATATACATTTTTCATTACGGCCTCCTTCCTACAAATCCTATATCATCTGGAGATCAATATAAAAACATTTAGATAGGAATGATGGTGGAGTTAGAGTGACTTTACCTATAGTTACATATAAATATGAATCTCCCTCAGATTTTAAAATAACTGCCATGATTTTTTGTCTGTCTGATTTTCTGTTTGTCCGGGCTAATCTCGGAAGTAGCTTTTATGGAACTAGCACTGACAGATAGAAGGGATTGTGGAGCAACTAGTTCTAATCCCAGAATTCCCTCGGGATCGAATTTAAAGATAGTAAAAACAAACTTTGTCTGTGATATAATAAAATTAAATGAAATAAAACAGATAGACATGATTTTTTTTCTAATATAAAATCAAAATCTAATAAATCTCAAAATATTTAAATTACGATTTATTAAGTATATAATAGTATAGATAACCGTTATAAAATAGTATATCAATTTTGCCTAAATACACAAAAAATATTAAATATTAAAGAAATATTCGTATAGTTAAAACGGGCAAACCTGCGCGGGGGCCGCTAGTGAGCTGTGATATAAATATGTAGAGGCATATTGTAATGGGTCACTCATGTATTATTAAATCTTGTGGATTTATGCAAATGATGAAACTTAGGGATAATTTGTAAATTTCCTACGTAATTCGGCGTACATATATATATATAACAACGACATGCTTTGGTTTTGATTGGCCTCTCTAAGAAGGTATGTAATATATTTTTCACTTGTTTTTTACTGAGCGGATAGTAAAGAATCGTGATCAGTCCGCCTTGTGAAAGGTAAATATTTTTTTATTGCCAACGGTGGGTCGGTTGAACGGTTTCCAAGCGGAGCCGGCTTTAGGAACCTAGTGTTAAGACACTCCGTTTCCAATAAGATGCTTCCGTTCCCTAGTTTTCACAGAATCCTCAAGGCATTGCGTGTGGAGTGGGGGAACGAAATGAAAATATTAAATGTAATGTTCTCGAGTGGGAATCGAACTCATAACCTGTGTGTTTACTGTCACACGCCTGAATCCCTGCGCCACGGCTGGCATCAAATTGTTATATGTTTTATGAAAAAATATTTTTATTAATAAGTGTGTAATAATACTTGAAAAATTTTAAAAATAAGAAATATACATGTAAATATAAAAACATACGCCTATTTTTTTATCCGACTAAAACCCAAAAGTTAAGATATTTCTCTTTGTACCTATAAAGTCTACATGTTGACTGAGTCATGTCGCGATAACACTAATATACCTAAGTAAGTTAGTTGTACTAAAGTGAAATTTAATTATTAAGAGCATCAGACAATTTACAATATTGGATTATCTCACTATATTTACATTTATATGAGGCCAGTCGTGGCGCAGGGGCACAAGGTGTGCCTGTAAACGCCAAAAGTTGTGGGTTCGATCCGCACTCGAGGAAATGAAATATTTATTTACATTTATATTTTCATTTCTTCGCTCTGGTGTCGGGGCAAAGCGCGGCGATGGGTTCCGCCACTCAACACGAAATGCCTCCAGAATTCGACAGAAAACGGGGAGCGGAATGTCTTAACACTGGGTTCCCTCTGCCTACCCTGCTGTGTGCGGGATACAGCGTAAAGCTTATTAAATTTGATTTGACACATAATAATTTACACCAAAAGAATGCCTTAAGCTTTAAAACGCTAAAAAGAAAAAAAAAATGTAACAATTTACAAAGTAAACGGTCTTACTGTAATTGCGGTGGTTGTGGGTACGGTTTTCACTTGGTAAAATTAGTTATTTTCATTTCCCCGCTTTGGTAAAACAACTTAACTCACAATATCTCTAAAATCTCTAATTCAGGCAGTTTTAGCGGAGAACGAAGTGTCTTGACTTTAGTCAAGTCCTAGCTATATGTAAAATAAAGCGAACTAGAACAAAAAAAATACCACCAATCCTCAATCCTTTCTATTCTACGAGGTTTGCCTGAAAATACTTAGTTAATCCTATATAGACATGTAGAGGGAACTCGATTATGACACTAACTATTGCCGTCCGGATTCTATTGAGGGCACAATTTGATCTGTCCGGCGTAATACACGTAGCGCTAAGGACTTGGACACATTACACACAAATATCTAGAAGGGAAACTTTGATTTTGAGCTCTGCTAGCTTGGGAGTTACTTTAACGAATGCTAAGAATATTAAAAGTGATCTATATTTTTTTTAGGGTATGTTTAATTAGTATTAGTAAATAATTATATTGTGTTATTTAATTTTTTAATTTATTTAATTAATATTTTGATAATAACTTTTCCTGTTACGAACTCCTTGGCGTTTAATTAAAATGATTGCCAAATATCGACGGGCGCAATCTCAGAACCGTATCATAAAAGACTTCCCGCCATTTTAAATCAGCCATTTTGAAATTGGATTTTTGCTTAAAAGGTTTCACTTCCAATTTGATCAATTTTCTGCCCTAATCGTGGATGAACAATGGGGAATGACCTTAAGTTGTTTGAGCGCATGCGCACGGGACCCTGGACAAACTGTCATGGCGGTTCAGTTGGTGTATTGACGCCTAACGGTCGCGCGTATTTTTC